>PVJO010000414.1:0-231175 GCA_004026905.1 Hystrix cristata | reverse complement strand
CATAAAGCAAATTCACCAGATATTTAGTGAGCATAAGGATATTAAATAAAAAACAAAGACTTTAATTAAAAGGTGTTCAGTGAGTTTAAATAAGACCACAATAAGCTAAGTTAAAGACATTATAAGACATCAATGATCATTTTGATGAAGAATTAGAAATTTATTAAGCAGAAATTGAGGACATGAAAAATTGAAAGTAAGCATAGAAGGTTCAACCAATGTGAGGATACAGTGTCAGAATTTGAAGCCACGGTTGATATAGTAGATCATGTACTTAGTGATACCCTAA
Organism: Hystrix cristata; assembly: GCA_004026905.1. Taxonomy (NCBI): domain Eukaryota; kingdom Metazoa; phylum Chordata; class Mammalia; order Rodentia; family Hystricidae; genus Hystrix; species Hystrix cristata. The sequence goes on along the minus strand of PVJO010000414.1, from coordinate 230,886 downwards.
AATAAGAAGGCACTATGGAGACTGGATCCAACAGCTGCTACATGAGTCAAAGAAAACCAACCTCAGAATTATAGGAATTATAGGAATAAAGAAGAAATTAGAAGACAGTTCAAAAGGTAAAAATTTTATTCACTGAAAATACGGAAGAAAAATCTTCAAATCTAGGGTAAGAATTCAATATTTAAGTACAAAAGGCATACAGGACCCCAAATACCAACAGTCAGAAAAAAATCTCTCCTTGACACATGCTAATTAAAATTCCAGAAATTCAACACAAAAAGAGAACACTAAAACTGTCAGAGAAAAACAGCAAGTATCCTATAAAGGTAAGCCTATCAAAATCATAGCAAATCTCTCAGCATAAAATTTAAAAGCAAAGGAAGTTTAGAGCAAAGTTTTTCAATCCCTAAAACAATTGTCAACTCATACTTCTATATACTGCAAAGTTATCCTTCATTTGATGGAGAAGTAAAAACTTTCCCTATGAAGGAAATCCTATAGAAATTCATGAACACTGTATCAGCGCTTCAGAAAATACTTAAGGGAATCCTAAATAGAGACATGGAGGCCATCAGCACCAAAGACAACAATGAGAAAGTATAAATCTAACAAGAAGACCAGTTATACAAAAGGCAAAAGAGAAGGGAATCAACATGGGAAAACACAATGCAATCACAGGATTCAGTAAATATTTTAAATTAATAACTTTCAAAGTTAATTGATTTAATTGCCCATTCAAAAGACATAGGTGGCAGATTGGATCAAAAAACAAAACAAAACCACGCTGTACCTGGATGATTTACACCTCTGTGGTGGACTTATTTTGCTCAACTTGAGCCAGAACACCCAGCTGGACTGAGGTGATGTGGTTCTGGGCATAGAGGATCCACCTGAGGATCACTGCTGATGCAACAGAAAGCAGAATGGGAGCAGAAGATCACTGGCGGGCTGTTTCCCAGGAGAAGCTCTGCTGCAGCTGGTTCTCCTGAAAGGAACTTGGCAGTTCTCGTACAGGAAGTAGCTTGGGGCCTTGCTGTTGTGAGGATGGCTGCTATTGCTTTAGGAGAGGTCTATTCTTCATCTCTGTTGTGAGCATCCTATCCTGGTTCCAGTAAAGATTTCTTTAGCCATCATCTGCAGACATGGATATACATGGGACAGTGCTGTGGGCTCCCAGCCCTTGACTGGATCCTTTGGGTCTCCAGTGCTAGATAGACATTTGGCATTCTTCCTGTATTTGGCTTGTGGGTGAATACTGTAACTTATAAATGTCCTGTATTAAATCTGTTCTCTTACAAATGATTGACTCTAGAAAAGTTAACTAAAACAACCTCATACATAAAGAAATACATAAACTGAAAGAGAATAGATGGAAAATGATACTCCATGCAAATAGAGCCAGAAAGCTACATTATTTTCAGACACAGCTGACTTTAAGCCAAAGCTGATCAGAAGAGACAGAGATTGCCACTACAAATTGATAAAGGTAATAACTCAACAGGAAGAGATAACATACACACACACATATCAATACTTATCTTCATAAAACAAAAACTACTGGACACAAAAGGACAGATAGACACCAACACGATTATGGCAGGGAACTTCAATAATGCACTCTCTAGACAGGTTAACCAGAGGAAAATATCAACAAAGACATATCAGAATTAAACCACACCATTGAACAAATGAATTTATTAGGTTCTACAGTGTCTTATCCAATAATAGAATATATACTTTTCTCAGCAGTCCACAGAACTTTTTCCAAAATAGACCATATCTTAGGCCAGAAAGCATACTTAAGTAAATAAAAAAGAATTTAAATAATCCCCTTAATACTACTGGATCATAGTGGAATGAACCTAGAAATCAACAGCAAAAGAACCACAAAATTATGCAAATACACAGAATTAAATATTACATTAATAAGTAATCAATAGATCACAGAAGAAATCAGGGAAGAAATTAAAAAAGGTCCTAGAATCAAATGAAAGTGGAAGTACAACATACCAAAACCTATGGGACACAAGGAAAGTAGTTCTAACAGGGAAGATTATAACTGTGAGCACATACATTAAAAGAATAGAGTCATCTCAAATAATAACCTAACTATGCATCTAAGGCTCCTAGAAAAACAAAAACAATCCAAATTCAAACAGAAGGAAAGAAATCCTAAAGGTCACAGTGGAGATAAGAATGTCAAGACTAAAAAGACAATACAAAGGATCAGTGAATCAAAGAGGTGGATAAACAATTGATAAACATCTAGCCAAACACACCAAAAGAAAGAAAGAAAAAACCTGTATCAAAGCAATTAGAAATGAAAAAGTTAAAGTCAGAACAAACACTGATGAAATCTATAGGATTTTAAGGGATTATTTTGGAAACTTATATTCCAATAATTTTGAGAACCTAGAAGAAATGGAGAAATTCCTAAACATGTATCAATTACCAAAATTGAGCCAAGAAAATACAAAAAAGCTAAATAGACCAATAATAGGCAATGAAATAGATGGAGTAAAAAATCCCCACCAAATAAGAAAAGCCCAGGACTTGATGAATTCACCACAGAATTTTACCAGAAATCAAGGAAGATCTAATGCCAGTATTCCTCAGATTCATCCATGAAATTGAAAAGAAAGGAACACTGCCAAATTCATTCTGAGAAGCTAGCATTACCCTGCTACAAAAACCAGGCAAGAACTTCATGAAAAAAGAAAACTACAGGCCAATCTCCTTAACGAATATACATGCAAAAATCCTCAACAAGATATTTGCAAACAGAACACAATAAATCATTGAAAAGATTAGACATCATGACCAAGTTGGCGTCATTCCAGGAATGCAAGGATGGTTCAATGTATGCAGATCAATAAATGTAATACATCAAAACAACAGAAGCAAGGATAAAAATTATGTATCTCAATAGATACAGAAAATGGCTTGACAAGCCAAGTATGGAGGTATACACTTGCAATCCCAGCATTCAGGAAGCTGAGGGAGGAGGATTACTGAAAGTTCAAGGTCAGAGCTCGAGTGAACAGTGTAGTGAGATAGAAACTAAAAAAAAAACATAAAAAGAAAGAAAGAACAAGAGAGTCTTGGGCAAAATCCAGCATGAATTCATATTAAAAAAAAAAAACCTTCAATGCAAATAGGTAGAAAAAGGCTGGGGATTTAGCTCAGTGGTTAGAGTTTTGCATAGCAAATACATGCCCTGAATTCAATTCCCAGCACTTAAAAAAAAAAAAGCCAAAATACAGAAAATAGGTAGAAAAGGACCTTACCTCAAATTGATTAAAAACTCTATGACAAACCCACTGCCAACATCGTACTAAACAAGAAAAACAAAGTATTAATTCTAAAATCAGGAATGACACAACAGTATCCACTCTCGCCATTCCTCTTCAACAGAGCACTGAAAACTTTAGCCAGAGCAATCAATCAGGCAAGAGAAAGAAGTAGAAGGGATATGTATAGCAAAGGAAGAAGTCAAACTATCCTTATTCACAGATGACATGATCTTTTACACAGAATAACCAAAACCTCCACCAAAAGACTCTTACAACTAATAAACAACTTCAGTAAATGGCAGTATACAAAATTGCTACACAAAACTCAATTGTGTTCCTGTACATGAACAATGTATCTACTATGAAAAAAAGTCTGGAAAACAATTCCATTCATAATTTTAAAAAAAGAAAACAACTAGGGATTAATCTATCCAAGGAAGTAAAAAACCTCTATAATGAAAAATACAGTACTCTGAAAAAAAAAAACCAGATTGAAGAAGACATTAGAAAATGCAAAGACATCCCGTTCTTGGATAGGCAGAATAAACATTATTCAAAATAATCATATTACCAAAAATAATACATAGTCTAATGCAATCCTAATCAAAATACCAACAGTATTCTTCACAGTATTAGAAAAAACAATCTTCAAATTTATATGGAACCAGAAGAGATCCAGAATAGCCAAAGAAATCCTAAGCAACAAGTGCAAAGCAGAAACTATCACAATCCAGGATTTCAAGTTATTTACAAAGCTACAGTAATAAGAAAACAGTATGGTACTGACACAGAAAGAGACCTGTGGATCAATGGAAGAGAACTTATGATGCAAAAACAACCCCAGGCATACTCAGCCATTTGATTTTTGACAAAATGGCCCAAAACTTATGCTTCAGAAAAGACAACTTCTTTAACAGATGGTCCGGGAAACCTGGTTATTCACATGCAAGAAAACAAATCTAAACCTATCTCTCTCACCCTGTACTAAAATCAAATAAAAATGAATTAAAGACCTAGCTGTTAAAACAGAAATACTGAATCTTCTGGAAAATAGGTAAAAATCTTGAAGACATAGACATAAACAAGACCTTATGAACAGAACCCCAATTACATCAGAAATAACTCAAGAATCAACAAATGGGATTATATCAAATTAAAAAGCTTCTACACAGCAAAGGAAATAACAGACTGAAGAGAAAATCTACAGAATGGGAAAATAAATTTGCCTGCTAGTCTTCTAACAAAGGACTAATATCTAGAATAAAGACAGAAATCAAAAAAATTAGACCCCCCCAATAAAAGACCCAATCAAAAAATAAGCTGTTGAAATGAACAGACATTTCTCCAAAGATGGACAAATGGCCATTGAATACATGAAAAAAATGTTCAGCATCTTTGGCCATTAGAGATATATAAGGGTTGGGGATTTAGCTCAAGTGGTGGAGTGTTTGCCTAGCGAGCATGAGGCCATAAAAGCAATCCCTAGCACCCCCTTACCCCACCAAAAAGAGAGATGAACAAACCAACACTGAGATTCCATCTTATTCTAGAAGGAACAGTTATCATCAAAAACTAAAAAAAAAAAAAAAAAAAAAAAAAAAAAAAAAAAAAAAAAAAAAAAAAAAAAAAAAAAAAAAAAAAAAAAAAAAAAAAAAAAAAAAAAAAAAAAAAAAAAAAAAAAAAAAAAAAAAAAAAAAAAAGCTGGCAAGACTGTGGGAAGAAAAGGAAACTTTCTACATGGCTGGTGGGAATGTAAACCCTTTTTCTTTTATTTTTTCTTTCTTTTTTTTGAAACAGTGTCTTGCTCTGTAATTCTGGCTGGCCTTGAACTCACTCCATAGCCCATGCTGACCTCACACATATGGCAATCCTCTGGCCTCAGCCTCCCAAGAGCTGAGATTACAAGTGTGCACTACCATGCTTTGACTGTAAACCTTTCTACACTATTGGTGAGAATATAACCACTATGGGAATCAGTATAGAGATTCCTCAAAATCTACTGTTCCAATTTTAGTATAATGTGCTGCCAAAGTAAGCACTCCTCAAAAATCTAAAAATAGGTACTTCATTTGATTCAGATATACCTCCTCCCTAAAAGAGTCACAGGTATCCTATTACTGTGACACATGCATGCGCATGTTTACAGCAGCATAACTCATAATAACTAAATTTTGGCAGCAGCCTAAATGTCCATTAATATATGAATGGATAAATAAAATGTGGTAAAGAAGGATGAATGTGACTCATTTGTAGGAAAATTGATATACTTTGAGATCCTAATGCTAAGTGAAATAAATCAGACATAGAAGATTAAGTATTTTGAGGTTTCTTCTACATGAGAAGCACAAAGTATAAATAATTTAAAGAGCAAAATGAAAGACAGATAGGAAATAGGAGTAGACTTTGTGAAGACAGGAAGGGGATCAGGGGTTGGAGAGATAGAAGACAGGGAGAGGAAGGGGAAGCAAAATGATTAAGAAATGATACATACCAATTCCCCAGGATGAATGTAATTATGTATTGAAAACATACTAATAAAAATAAATTATTTTTTCAGTACTGGGGAGTGAACCCAGGGCTTACACATACTAGGCATAAGTTCTACCAGTGAGCTGTATCTCCAGTCCTTTTTTGTATTATTATTTTCTTTTGAGATAAGGTTTTACAAAGTTGCCTACCCTGGCCTCAAACTTGCAATCCTTCTGCCTCAGCCTCACAAGTAGCTGAAATTATAGGAGTGTGCCTACCTCTGCAGGACTTCTGTCTGACTGCTTTGTGAATTATATCTATTAATATTACCTATATGAAAGGTTAACTCTGAGAAATTTTAAAAACACTTAAACAGCAAATGCCTGGAATTACCACCTAATCCAGCAATGAAAGACTGAAGAGATTTTTAAATGTAGGTTCAGAGAAAGATTTATACAGAAATGTTTAGAGTAACATTATTCAGAATAGCAAAAAAGTAGAAATGACACAAATCCTTAAAAATGAATGGCTATATAAAACATGGTGTGTAAATACAATAGAATATTATCTATCATTGAAAAGGAATAAAGTACTGATAACATGCTACAACATGGATTTACTTTGAAAACATATTAAGTGAAAGAAGCCAGTCACAAAAGGCCACAAACTATGTAATTCTAGTGACATGACATGTCCAGAGATTAAAGGGATTAACTGTGACCTAAGGCTGATAGAGTTTATGGAGGATAGGAAAGTGACTGTTAATGAATATAGGGTGATGAAAATGTCCTGGAGTTAGACAGTGATGGTGCACAACCTTGTGAAAAAAAAACAAAAATCACTGCTTTTGTAACTTTTAAAATGCATTTTTATTTTGTAAATTGATCTAGCAGCTGTGTCCCCATCCTCAGTTTAATAAGGAATTATGGGCAGTTTAAGTGCCTCACATACCCTTCCCTTATTACAGTTATTGTCCACTCCAACAGAGATAATCACTATCTTGATGTGCTATTTATCATCTCTATACATGTCATTATACATTTAAGACATTTATATACCTCTCATAAGATATAATTTCACTTTGCATATTTTTAAATGGTATCATACTTAAGAAACTTCTATAGGCTGCTTTTTAAATCACATTATATTTTAGGGGGTCATTAATTGTTTTTAAATCATCATTAAGTGACTTTTTACAATGACACATAGCTAGGAATACTAACTAAATACATTCTGAGGTCCTAGGAATAGTAACTACATACATTAAATGTCTTTATTTCCCTTATCAGTGCAATTGGGTGATTTATCCAATCATCACAAACTACTACTAAACAATTTATTGTTCAAAATAGAAGAACTTAAAGTATATTTCATAATCTAAAAGTCTTTTATAGGACGCATACATAAAACAACTCCTTTACGGAGGAATAATTTCAAGGGGGAAAATCTTGCATTAAATTTTTTCATGCAAAATCATATTAATGATAAAACATTATCAAGAATTAGACTAAAATATTCAACCAACTTCAGGACTCTCTACATGAGTATTCTGATTTTAACCACTGAAACCTTGTTTGTAGACACTGTGTTTATATCTACAAACATGCATACCTCCTTTGTTTAGTAACTAGTTAATATTTTTTTCAAACCTGCATCACCCCCTAACAGCCCAATGAACTCAGAAGACCACAGTTATAGGGTTGTCTCAAGTCACAATTTATAGAAATGAGATAGGAAAGAAAGTTCATCTGATGAGAGTCTGGAATTCTTTTCAGGGAAAGCTTTTCTGTCTCTAGTTCTGTACAAAAAATGGATGTGATCCTAGAAGTTGTTAGTAATTATTTTGGGGACACAAGAGTAGCTAGCCATTACACCATTTTACTTCAGTAATAAAATTCCAATTTTATTCAGTGTACTAATGTGCCCAGTTAAAAATACATTACTATACTCCTCTGCCAATGTCGACCATGTAATAAAATTGAGATGCAGGCCTAAGTACTCTGAGTGACTTCTCTTCCCTTAAAACAATATAAAGCTGTATGTGAAGCCTTTTGATTTTTAGCCTTCCTCTTTTTTCAAGTGGAATTCAAATATGATACCTAAGGGACGGAACAGTACTAACAAGGCCAGGAACAATGATAGATAGGTACAGGGAACAGATAAACTCCCTTGCTCTTAAACTGTTACTGACTTCTGACACAATCAGAGATTTATAAGCAGTTCTTCTAAAACTCATGACTCTTCACTCAGGCCTAAAGATGCCAAATAGGTAGCCAAAAGTAAAACAAAGCTTGACCTTCATTTGTATCCTTTATTACTTTAAAATTTTGATTATAGATATATCAATCATTTAGAAAAAGTTGGCAAAGCAAGGTTTATTAGCCCTAAATTTACCTAGCCTATTTCCTTCTCCTTCAAGATTGAGGACACCTCAGTAAGAGTAACGAAAATAATTTTTAGAATTTACAGGGATATACAGCTATGGCCAGAAGTCTCCATTGACTTGGACCTAGGGTGACCTAGAATTCTAGGAAAGCTGCAAATGACTAAGACTGCCCCATGCAGAGACAATCAATCATCTTATGGGAAACATATTGCCCCAAATCATGAGGATTCTTCTGGAACTATGAAACTAGAACAGAAATAATGATCACCAGACCTTAGCCCAACACAGCACCCCATAAAATTGGTACCCATGTTTTTGCTTGCAGACCAGTCTGATCTTCTTCATGGTACACTCCCTAGAGCTACTAAAACTGGAGTCTTATCCCTATTTTTCTCTTACTTTCCTTTGTTAAGGGACCAGCTTGATCTCCGTCAATTCTTCAAGCTAAAGTCCCTTATCAATTTCTCTTACTTTCCAATTAAGCCTTTGCCTGAAAAATTCATAATGTTGCTTTAGTTTTAATTTCCATTATCACTAATGCAAAACTTGCTAGTCAGTGACAGTACTTTAACTATAAGGATGACATCTGCAGGCTAAAGGTGATGGAATAAAAGAATGTGGGTATAGGGGTCAGACAATGCAGGGCCGGAGGGCGCTGGAACTCACAACTTGCCCCAGAATATTCATCAAAAAGAACATCCACACAGCTCTATGAGCAGATGGGGTACGACAGGAAATCACAGGTCTGCGATTTGAGAAAGCTAGCAACCAAGTGAAACCATGAAATACTGGTATTCCGAAAGGTAAGTAAATTAACTGAAGCGATGTACTCTGGTACTGAAGGATTTGCAGCTCAGTAGGGGAGGTGGAACTTTCCCTCTCATTCATCAGTAAAATGAAAAACTCAGCATACCCTTTTGAGCAATGATACTCTGCTTCTGAACAGAGATACAGACTGAGCAGATAATAGATCTGAGTACAGCGAAAAGAACAGTGATAGGAGTGACAATTCCCACCTTTTCTCTCCAGATTTAGACAGGGTTGGATTAGGAAGCCATTTTAGAAGCTCCTCACCCCAGCTTGCCTCAGTAGAACAAGCAGGAGATGGACTTGGGCAGAATCCTGCTGGGAAAACATCTTTAATAACTCTTACCTAGGCTCAGAAATATCCCCGCATTTTCTACAACTCCATCATAATTCAAGGAGGAAGTGGACATGCCCTAATATCTTGGGCCAGGACACAGGTGACTGCCACCTTTGGACAAGATGTAACTGCTACCGTAATTCATTAGTGGACATGCCCTAATATCTTGGGCCAGGACAAAGGTGACTGTGACATGGTGAAACTAAAGTCACAAGATCAGGACAAATGTCAGGACAAAGATCAGCATCAAACTCTCAACTAGGAAAACTTTGGCATGGTGACAGCCAGCATCAAATGTGGCAGTTCATAAACACCAGCAGGCAATGAGTTCGACCATGTACAGTTTTTCTGAAGGACAAGGTCTGAGTTTAGAGCTTGCCCTGCACAGACCAGTAGAAGCAAGACCCCTGGCTGCCCTCATTACAAACATAAACTTAGTTACTTCTGTCATTGCTGAGACAAAATATCTGACACCCAAAGTTCTTTCTTTCAGAGTCTATCCTACACTATAACTATTCCTTTATCTTTCTTGGTTAGTGAAATAGAGAGCTTTTAAAACAAGTTTTAAATTATATGTTGATAGCTATTCTCTCTTTACAATGTAGTGCTAGGGGTTCAACCTAATACTCTGAATAGGTAAGGTTTACTTAGCTTATAGTTTGTAGAGGTTTCAGTTTATAGTTGGCTGGTTCCAAGGCAGGGTGGCATGGCAGAGGAGCACCAGAGGAGAAATAGTTCATGGCAGGTAGAAGACAGCAAAATCAAGTAAGGGATCAGTGATAAGCCTCTTTTTGTCCCTTATATTTTATCCAGCCTACCCACCTAACTCTAACCCTAACCCTTAGGCCGGGTAGCACTCACACCCTTAATCCAACATTGTACCATGAGCCAATCACACACTCTAGATCCAGCCACCTCTGAAAAAGCCCAAAGGCAGACATCTAAACTCAAGCCACAACAGACCCTACATTGTCCTAGCCCCCTCCAATCTGCTCAGAGGTACTCAGAGTAAACACCACAGCAGCACAGACACTGGTGGGCCACTCCTCCAAAAGCATGGTCTGGAAACTTATGGAACTTTGGCCACACTCAGGACCCGACTATGGACTACATGAGTGACAGATTGAGCAGACAGCCTGGATTTCTCAGCACCTTCATTTCCAGTATGGAAGAGATTAAATCAATATGTGTGAACCAGTCCCACCACTGTGGACCTACCCAAGTATAGAGGGGAAGAGCACAGCCTCCAACCTACTCTAACAGTTCTCTCCTACTTAGACAGAGGTGGAAGAGAACTCTAGACTAAACAATAAAAATATTCTCACAGGTCCTCCCCTACTTTTGTAAGGCAACATCCATTGACTCTAGTATAAATACTACCCCAAGGAGGAATATCAGAACTTTTTTTCCCCTGGTGTTTCTTTCTATATGTGCCTGGACAGCATGTGTACATGTAATTGTATATGAGCGCCAGCTACTGTTTTTATTTCTATAGTGTCTTCCCATATCAAGTCATATTCTCCCGTACCAAGGTTGTTTCACAGGGTTTGCTAAATCTATGTTTCTGTTAGTCCATTAGTTAAATACCATCCACCTATACCTTCTATCACTTTCCATCTACAGTCCCCTCCCTTCCGTTCTCTTTCCTTCCCCTCACATAACCTCTTAAACCTCTCCTCCATTCCCCTTCTTTCCTAGTATGTAAACCTTTTCTTCTTTATCTTTCTTTTTTTCTCAATTTTTTCTTTTCTTTTTTCAGAGTCTATCCTATACTATGAGTATTCCTTTATCTTTCTCATTTAGTGAAATAGAGAGCTTTTAAAACAAATTTTAAATTATGCTGATAGCTATTCTCTCTTTACAATGTAGTGCTAGGGGTTCAACCTAATACTCTGAATAGGTTAAGTGGGTTAATTCAGAGTTATACCCAAGCCAATTGTACAAACCTCAGAGAAAGATACTGCAGAAATCCTGAAATCCTCATACAATAGTTTCCTATCCTTCCTAAGATCTACAAACTTTAACACAAAAGCACAAGAATCATAAGAAAACAAGGCAACAAGATGCCTCCAAAAATTCGTAACTTCACAAAAGCTGATTTCACAGATCCTGAAGTAAATGAAATTCCAGACAAAGAATATTAAACGCTCATAGTTAACAGTATCAGTGAGATCAAAGAGGAGACAAAAACATAGTCAAATGAATTAAGGAAGACAATGCAGGAGAAGAATGACTACTTCAGTAAAGAGAGGTTCTAAAAAGAACCAAACTCCTGGAAATGAAATGTCAGGAGTCAAATGAATGTCAAAATGTCAAATGAAAATAAAAACTCAACTGAACTCTCAGCAATAGGCAAGATGAATCAAACAAGGGGATATAAGAACTTAAAGCCTGAGCAGACATCCTAAAATATTCAATCAGTAATAATGAAAAAAGAAGAAGGAACAATGTAAAGATTATCCAAAAGCTCTTCAACAACTCCAAAAGAACAAATTTAAGAATAATCCACCAAAGGATGGTGTCGAGGTATATGCTAATGGCATAAAAAATATCTATTCACTAAAATCATTGAAGAAAATTTCCCAAACCTGGGGAATGGGATGGTTACCAAGGTAAAAGAGGTGTTTAGAACTCCAAATAGACACAACTAGAGAAGGACCTCTTCATGACACATTAGTCAAAAATGCCAGAAATTCAGAAGAATATTGAAAGCTGCTAAAGAAAAGTGCCAAATCAATTACAAGAGCAAACCAAGCAGAGTAACAGCAGATTTCCCAACAGAAACCTTAAGACCAGGAGGTCTTGAAAAGATGTATTTAAAGCCCTGAAAGAAAGTAACTGCCAATCAAGAGTACTATACTTTGCAGGTCTATCCTTCAAAACTGAAGCACAAATAAAGCTCTTCTATGGCAAGTATAAAGAAATTCATGGCCATTAAAATAGCACTGCAGAAAATATTTAAGGGAATGCTAAATACAGACCAAGAAGAAAACAACCACCATGAGACCAAGGGAAAGAATAAAAATTGTGAGAGTAGATAAATGAAAAACAGAAATAAACACTAGAAAAATAACAAAATGACAGGAATTAGTACATACTTTTCAACAATAACACGTAATGTAAATGGTCTTTCCAATTAAAAGGCACAGACTGGCAGATGGATGCAAGAAAAATACCAAATCTGCAAAGACAGACTGAGAGTGAAAAAACAGAAAATGATACAAGCAGCAGAAACCTGAAAGCAAGATGTAGCCATTATACATTTCTGACCAAGTAGACTAAAATTGGTCAAAAGAGACAAAGAAGGCTACTACATACTGGTAAAGAGTACAATTCAACAAGAAGAGATAATAATTATAAATATATTTGCACTGAACATCAGTACACACAACTTCATAAAACACTGCTTATTATAAAAAGTCAGGCAGACCCCAATACAATCAGAGTTCAGAACTTCAATACCTCACTTTCACAAAGAGATCTACTACACAAAAACATCAACAAAGAAACATCAGAATTAAACTATATTATAGATCAAATAGATTTAATAGACATCTACAGAGTGTTCCATCCAACGACAGCAGAATATACACTGTTTTCAGCAACCTATGGAACTTTCTACAGAATTGAGCACATTTCTGACCGTAAGTCACACAAAATACAAAAGAACTGAAATACTCTCACATATTCTCTTGGATCAAAATGGAATGAAACCATAAATCAACAGCAAAAGCCACAAAAATTATACAAACATATGAAGACTGAATAATATACTCTTGAACAATCAACAAGTCATTAAACAAAATGGGAGACATTTTTAAATTCCTACAATTAAGTGATAATGGAAATGCAACATTTGTCAGACAAAATTTGTCAGACATATGAAAGTGGTTCTAAGAGAAAAGTTTATAGCTATGAGTATAAACATTAGAAAAATAGAAGTGATCCCAAATAAATAACCTAATTATGCGTCTCAAAGCCCTAGAAAAACAGAACAAAACAAAATAAAAACTCAAAACCAGTAGGGTGAAAGAAGTTTCAGTATAAAGATCAGAATGAAAATTAATGAACTTGAGACTGAAAAAAAATAAAATCAATGCAAAAGATCAATGAATCAGTTCTTTGAGAAGATAAACAAGATTAAAAAACTCTTAACAAAGCTTACTTAAAAACAGAGAAGGCTCAAATTAATAAAATTATAGATGAGAAGGGTGAAATTAAACAGACACTACTGAAATCCAGAAGTTTATTAGAAATTATTTAGGAAACATTCTAATCAGAGAATCAAGAAAAAAATGGATAAATTCTCGACAAATATGACCTATCAAAATTGAATTTCCCAAAATGAGCTTCACGATTATGTATTACTAACATGTTCTAATAATTTTTTTAAATCAATGGGGACAATTGAATTTTGCAAACCTCTGAAAAAATTGGTTTCAAAATGTTCAAAAATTGATTTCAAATTGTTACTGTTCTTATACATTCATTACTCTCAGTAGTCTTATTAGTCATTCCTGATGGTTTAAAATTCCACTTCCTATTTCAAAATCGAATGCTTACTTATTATAACATACAAGATAGCACAAATCAGCAGTAATTCAACAAACATTTATTATCTGCTGGATGACGACAAACAGTGGAGCACTAAGCAGTTATCACCCGAGCCAGAGATTACAAGTGAGTAAAGAAAGCATTCTGCCCTCATGAGGTAAGTGTTATGAAAGAGGAAATAAAAAAGGGACTTTACTAAGACATTACCCAAAACAAATTTTGAAGACAATAATTATGTAAGGCAGCAAAAATCAGATAACAACTTAGAGTTCAATTTAACTCTAAGAACTGAGGCAGTCAAAAAAAATGAAAATTGATATATTATTTAGTTTTCCTTGTACAATAAAGCTTACAATCTAAAAAAAAGAAAGAAAAAGAATTTTTCTTCTAGGATTTCACTAAGTAGCTGTAAAAAATGGCCCTGGATGGCCCACCTTCAGACTTTCTATTATATGAAAAAAAAACTAAGCCCTATTTGGTAAGGCCACCATGGCTAGGTTTTTTGTCATAAACAACCTGATGCAATTATAACTCATAAAAATATCAGCTGTTTTGTCTTCAATTATGCAAGTCAGTAATTTCACAACATTGTTTAAGCCATTTTGAATTTATATTACTAGCAATGAAGGGAACCCCAAGCTGATAAAGCATCCTTTCTAGGGAAGGGTAATTCTTCTGAGTTTTAAGTACCTCAAGGGAAAGAACTGTACATTATTCCCCCTAACCTGCTTCTTGGCCAACAGGGATCTTTAGTAACGGACAGCCAGAGGATTACGGGGAAATCTTTCCAAAACAATGGCACTACCTTGCTTATATAAGGCTGCACAACTGATAAAGCAGAGGAATAAATAAATGGCACATTTTTAATATTCTTTAAAAATAACTGACACATATAGTACTTATAATTTTTTGACATAATAAAACTAAAATACAACTTTTAGTGAATTATGTCTTTAATTTTCTGTCAGTAATTCTTCAAACTTCTTTGCATCTACTCTCTACCATTCCTTCTTCCTTTTTAATACTGCACTATAGTGGTTCAAGCTGAAAGCTCTCTAGGCAATAGTTTCAAATCTTAGATCTGCTATTTAACACTTAATATGACCTCATGCTAGTTACCTAATTCTTCTGAGTCAATTTTATCAAATATAAATGGGGATAACAATGATAACTCATAGGGTTCTTTATGAGAATTGAGATACTTATAAATGCCTACTTTAAGGACTGATATATAGACCTGCTTACTAAATGTTACCTATTATTTTTAGTTTTTACAAGAGATATCCCTCCTCTTATGTAAGCCTAATCTGGTTAAATTGCAGATTCCATCTCCCTTCTGCTTCCTTGGGGAGTTTCAACATTTTAAGCCAACTGCTTTCAAGGAATTTCCTGTGAAGAAGCCACAGAGACTGTGAGCAACAAATTGTAACTGCTCTTCAAATTTTCTTGGTCACAACTGATGGAAACACAGCGATGTATTATATTTTGAAAAACAATTTCCACTTTATTTTTTAAAATGAAGATTAAATAACTCGCATGCTATTTAAACAAATGTTAAGTAGAGGGCAGAAATAACGTCCTTTTGTCCTTTTTTTTTTTTGGTGGTGCCGGGGATTGAACTCAGGCCCTTGTGCTTGCAAGGCAAGCACTCTAATCACTGAGCTAAATCCCCAGCCCCCTCCTTTTGTCCTTTTTTAAAGTAACTTTTAATCAAAAGTAAAGTGAAATAATTAGGCAGATATAAATTTTTCTTTGCTAAAATGTAAAGAAGAAAAAACTACCTCAATTTTAAAACTCCATTTCCATATTATAAAGGGTAATACATATAGTACTAAAGAATATGACTTTGCTTGCTGCTATAGAAGGGTTCCTAACTTTTACCAATTTTTTAAAAATTAGACATTCTGAAGTAAAAAAGTACATGGAGCTATCTTAAATTACTTCTTCATTTCAAGATCTTTTTTCTTTTAAAATTTATAAAGCATTATTGGTATGATATTTATGCAGTAAGTTAAAATTGGAAGAAGTAAAATGAACAAAATATTCATAAAATAGCCTCAGATTTTCCTCTATTACTCTCTCTTAAGGGAGTATTACATTATACTGGGTTTTATGCTAGATGTTTATAAAAATTAAATGCCCAAATTATAATTATATACCATTATTAAGTAGAACAAATTCTTAGATGCTTAAAAAAAGATATAATTGTTCTGTGAGTTCTTAATTTTGGTTTGTTCTCTCATCAAAATAATAAAACCTTTCCTTGACTAGCAGAATCTTTAGGTATACTGGTAAGCATCAATGCAAAAACCAGGGCATGTTCTCATTTTTCTGTTTTTCATATTATCAGACCTAACCAGGCATACTGTACCTGTCCAATTCACAAAGTACTCATAGTATATAATCTGAGACTTTTGCAACCATATATTTTAAAGAACCCATTGAGCCCTGAAAGGCAAGTGCTATCATTCAACTTCTAATTTTACATGCTACCTGGGTTTTACAGAACAGAAAAAAAAATGAATACTGTACTTCGCAAACACATTTTTGACCACAAGCAACCTCCAAAATAAATGCTCCAAATATTTTCCAAATATACAACTGTACAATAGCTCAAGCACTGCACTATTCAAATTATGTTCTAGTTTCTCCTTATGCTGCTTCCACTTGATAAATGGGTCAATAAATGCCAAGTTAAATATTCAAGTAAATATATTTTCATTATTATTGGCAGATATATAATTAACTCAGAAAATAAAACAAGAAATCAATTTATGATTACTTCTTTAGTTCTTCCCATTAGTCATTTACATTATAATTGTAATTCCACTTTTAAAATCTTTACAAACACACACATATCATCTTGACTACAATTATAAATCAAATTATTTCAATTACAAATTAGTGTTGCATGAACCATGACCCTCATATGTTAATTTTATTAGTAAGATACAATTGTATTATAACCCATGTATATGAGCTGATTAAAAAGCAATGCACATTTATGAGCCTATATTAATTAGAAATTTCAGCAAATGTTTCTAAGCAATGTTAAGAGTTTTGCTCTGTCTCCTCTCTAACACAAACAACTGAATCAACATTTTCTTTATATATGTGTATATATCAACAAATCATATTTCCATTTCAGGCAAAACAGCCTGCTAACAAAGAAAATATTATAAAGTGAAAACATTATTTTACAAAGAGAATATTACAAAGAGCAAGTTTTTATTAAAAATAAAAAGTTTTTATCTGGCAGGTCACTATCTTCATCAATCCAGGAAAAATGCGTTTTATGTAAAAACATTATATAAGTGACGTTTTAAAAATATTGCTCCAGATGCAAAGCTTCAGATGTATCATTATATGACATGAAGAAAAACTTTAACATAAGATCAAGAAATCTGTTTTAGTAAAATACGCTGTCGTTGCTCAGTTATTATTGTCATTATGGTAGTGCATTTTTAAATTATACATGATGAAAAAATCATTTTACCTCTCAGTTTCCTCACCTATAAAGAGAGGATAAGCATGGTGCCTCCTTACAAGAATTCCTGTCAGGATTAAAGGAGTTAATACGGGTGAAGCATTTAGAATGATGCCCAGCATGCAAGCACCAATATACTGGTTAGCTATGCATGACCTAGTTATATACATTGTGCCTATTCCATTAGCTTCTAATTAGCAAGTCTGAAAGTATCTTAATTTTTTTTCAGGGAAAAGAAAGCTACATCATGACATTCTTTATGTTTTGCCCATCCCACTGGCTTTTGGCACTGTTGGTAGCAGCTAGTTTATCTGCCATTCACAAGCAAATTCACGAGATAGGGTCTCCACCAAATAATAGTTCCAAAATTCTATTTTGAAATACAGTAGTCTTCTTAGTGGGTCAGGAGAAATGACAAAAGGTTGATCAACAGTTACTCAGTTAGAATTAGATGAGAGAAGTAAATTGTGGTGTTCCACTGCACAGCAGGGTGACTATTGACTACAATAATTTACTGTATCTAGCTACCAGATTTTGAATGTTTTTACCATAAAGAAATGATAAATGTTTGAGAAAACAGATATGATTACCTTGATTTGAGCACTACAGAATGTATAGAAACATAATATTCATAGATAAGTAAAATTGTATGTGTAAATTAAACTAAAAAGACAGCACTTTCCCATTATCTGTCATACTATTAGTAATCATTAGTTCATTGTATACACTAATATATACTATACACTGGGCAATGTATACAATGAGAATTAAAAAAACAGGTAGAAATTTTTCTAATTATATTGCTTGCAAAATAATGGGGTATACAAACACAAGTATTACTGTTGTTTAATAAAATACTTTTACCAAGGTGTCTAGGGAGGGCTTTATGGGTGATGTTTGAACAAGGCATGGAACAAAGAGCTGAAGTTCAAAAGGTGGAGAGGTTCTAGGATTATTTTATTCACAAAACTGAAAATTCTCCACAGTAGCAAACTATAACAAGCATTCTTGTACTAAACAGACTTGCTCAAACAGAGTTCTCACTGCATACCGCTTTTGTAGTTCATCCTTAAGTATTGAATAAATATTTTTGAATAACTATCTGTTCCTGTCCTAGTGAGGCCACTATAACGTACTCACATGCCTTTCGCTTCCTACCTATTCCTATTCTCCCAATCGGAACTCAGAGAGATCTCCCTAAAACTACTTTTATCACGCCACAGCCTGATCAAAAACTGCCAATAGTTTCCTCTAATTCCTAGATGATCAGTTCTCTGCTTTTGACTAGATTCCTCTTGCAATATGAGTGAGACAGACCTGCCTCCTCCCTCTACCACACTTTTTCCCTATACTTCTCTTTGTCTCCCACAATTCTACCCACTATTCAAAATCCTTCTTCAAGAAGCCATCAGACTCTCTTGCTTCTATTTTTAAAATACCATAACTTTATAAATGTTAGCAGAAACGAGAGAAATGCCAGTGGTATACTTTTGGGTGAAAGACCTGTCTGCAATTTGGTACAGAACTGAAAACCAAAAGGCAGAGATTCATTTGAAAGTTATTCATCCATTACATCCACATTGCACATGTAAATTATTTATTATTCAAAATGTATCAACTGCTTATTAAACAATTACTCTTCCAAAAACATTATGCTCTTTAAAAACTTAATCGTTCCACAAAATGGACATTGAGTTCTCCATTACTTAACCTGGTTTCTTTAAGGAAAGTTCAGAGTAGAACTGAAGTTATCGCCAGATTCAGAACTCGAAATATTACGATGTAACACGAAACAAAACTAAACAGCATAAAAGTCCTGTGTTTCCTGGCTGAAGGACAAGTGATTAAACAGTAAAATATCCCCCCAAAGCCAACATCAGAAAGACTTTCTCAAGTGATATTTAGCATGCTCTGTGGTTCAGTACCTTAGATTCCAATTTGATTTTCTCTTCGTTCAGCTCCTCTGTTGCTTTTTTAATTTTTTCACGACATCTGGTTATTTCTGACCTTACTGTAATGCAAATTAAATCTTTAAACACATCAATCTTTGTGAAGTCTCCATTCCCACAGAATCTAGTATGACACTTTTTTAGGTGTCCTTCCCTCCCCTAATGGCTCTGACCAAGGCCCCCGGGCTTCTTCCTTCCGGCCGCAAGCACCCAGCTGGAGAAGACAAGAGCCCCAAGCAAAGGACCAAAACACCCGACCTTCTCGCATCACCCGCCGATTCTCCTCAGACTGATGCTCGGCGAAGAAGATGTGCTGAAACAAGGACTCTATACTCATCTCGGGCCCGGGCTCCTGTGGATCCTTCTTTCCCTGTTAAATATTTTATAACCAAGTCTGAGGATCCTGCAAAGCACAATGAAGACGGATTCGGCTAGGCCGGTTCCCAGCTAGCGCCGGGCCTGCGCCGTAAGCCCGCAGAGGACCGAGTCCGGCCGGAGGGTCTGGAGAGGCCCAGCCCGCCTCGCGGCTCTGACACAATTTACAAAGACAGACAACAGGTTCGAGCTCCGCCTCTTCCCCGGTGGAACGCAGCTCCCCGAGACCAGACCGTGGCTTCTCTCCCGCTTGGTTTTGCTCTAGTAACAAAAACCGGGCGCCGACCGGCTGTATGCACAAGCCCTTTCTGCGGTCAGCCTTTTCCTCCCGCCCCCGCCATTCTTAGGAATAAGGTCCTAAAAGTGCAGGTCTCTCAACAACCTGGTACCTGCCGGCCGCTACCTCAGGCCACAAACTCCCTCAGGCTCGGCCAGGCCTCAGGTCGCGTTGGCGCCGGAAGAGCATAAACTATGGTGGCTCGTTGGGCCCATTCTGAGTCCAGAGTGCTTTGCTGTGCGCAAACCCCACAGGGCTTTTTAATTCTTACTGGAGTCGGGGTGCTCAGTCTTCAAGTATTATAAAGTACAAAGTACCCTCATTCTAAATATAAACTTTTCCAAAGGTTTATCCTTTGATAATGGCAAAAGACTGCTATAAATGTGCAATGTCTGACATTCGCCTTAATCATTCCTTTGTAATCAGGGCCTTTTTTGTCTTCTTTAAAATTAATCATTGCCTTTTGTAATCAAGCTCCAGTAATATTAATACTTCAATATCTGTGCAATATGTGTCAGAGACCAAAGTGGTTTCTAATTAAAGCTTAAATATGAAAGGCACCTTTGGGACTTAATGCAGGGGATTTTTTAAATTAAAAAATAAAATATTTTTAGTTTTAGTAGGTCAAAATATTGACATTATAATACACATCTGACTTTAGTTCCATAAAATTCACATTGGTTAAACTTTAAAAAGTAACTTCTTGTTCAAAAGTATTTAGAATTAAGTAAAATAGGGTACGTAAATGTGAAAATTTTTGTCACACGACAATAGGCTTACTTATAGTGCACTTGGTTACAAATTTTAACCTAATCCAGATTTTGATCTTAATCCTCATCAAGTCATGTCATCATAAAATTTAATTTTTAAAATTTATTATAAAAGAAAACATACTGACGGGGGCTGGGGATTTAGCTCAGTGGTTAGAGTGCTTGCCTTACAAGCACAAGGCCCTGGGTTCGATCCCCAGCACCAAAAAAAAAAAAAAAGAATACATAACGATAAACGTAAGGAAGAAGAAAATAAATGCCCATAAGAATATCCAAAAGCAAACAGTAATGAAATTTTAACTTTTGCATTCCAGGTAACCCTACTTGTCCAGCATTTTTTGTCTATAAAATTTGAAATTAAAGTGAATAAATAATAATATATTATTTAATTTTTGTGTTTTAAAGCAATAATACCAGTTATTATTATTATATAATATAACGGATTGTGTATTTCCCAAATACTATCCTGAACAGTATATATCCTCTCTAGATGAAATTTGTTATTGACATCATAGTATAGTTGAGGAAATTGAGGCACAGAACAAATTAATGTGCAGATTGAATTAAATGAAAAATTCAATTCAGTAATCATCTGAGACCTTGATGTAGCTTTTAATCAACCAATAATACTATGAGATCAGTGCTTTTGTTAATTATGAGACTGAGGGAGTAAGAGCTAAGTAGCTTGTGGGGTGGCTGTCCAGTAACTAGTGTGATAGTTAATTGATTGTGGGTGTGCCTGAAAAGATTTACTGAAGACAGAACACCCACCCTGAGTGTGAGGGACAACAATCAATAGGCTTCCCACTGGAATTGAATAAAAGGAAAATGAAGAAAGAAGGCACATTTCTGCTTCTTCAGAGGGGCTCCACTCTTTACCTTCAGTTTGGATATCACCTCCTGGTTTCCAGCACCAACTCTTCAGGCTTCCAGAGCAAACTCTTCAACCTTCCGTCTCAGACCCTTCAGTCTCCTGATACAGACTTGTATGGTACACTACAGTAATCACCCAGGGCTTCAGCTGAATCCTTCAGATCTCCAGCGCACGGACAGCCCTTTTGCACTTTTCCACACCTGACTCTGCAAGCAGCCAGTGTAAACCAAGCTTATAAATTCTTATATGCTATGTATCTTGCACTGAATCTGTTCTCTAGTAAGCACTGACTGATACAACTAGGAAGTAGCAGAATCACAATTTGAACCCTGTACCTTGTCGAGTTATATACCTGATATAGGGCAGAGAATGGAAACTAAGAAATCTAGGATCAGCAGCCGCGAATTCAATCTTGGATTCTGCTCTTTTTTCCTTGAATTAGATTACAAGCATTTTACCATTTCATTCAAAACTTTATGTAAATATATCTTTATAACTCATAATCGTCCATTACAACGATGGATGTATATAATTTAGATATAGAAATAAATTGGACTGTTTTATCTGTTCAATGATGAAAAACAAAGCCTAATTGTGGTTTGAATCATTTTCTTTGAGCAGTCTTTGGGAGGTTTCTGAACTGTACCACAACTCCCATCAAAGGAAAGAACTTCCAGAAGATAAATTATATTACTAATTAATACCACTCCCTTCTGAGTTATTTCCTGTGGACTTGCACAGTGAGCATCCTCACAAGGAGGCTGGTTTTCAAAAGCATGATGCTATTTAACATTCCAATTTTATTACTTTCACTCAAACTCCATTTGTTATTTAACATGCTCTTTCTGGACTGAAATTTGGCAAAGTGAAATTTGGGCAACCTTTGGGAGCTCAGTGGCCTCACTCACATGGGACTATGGAAGAGAGAGCTGCTAGAAATTCAAGACAGGGAGAATGGGGAGAAATGACATCTACATATTCGTCCATTTTCTTCACATCCCACAATATTCAGGTGCTTTTATATCTTGTTAGAATCTTCTTAGAGATACTTCAACTATAGATATTAGGAGGATTTTAAATTTTAATTTTGTTTATTGAAGCAAATAATTATGTAATCTTACTGTTCAAAATTTACATGTTTCATTATAGTGAATAAAACTAGCATATTAAGATATTAAAATGCTTCTGTCATATATCTAGCTTTATTTATAGATTTTGTGTAGTAAGATTTTTTTCTCTTGCAGTTATATATGCTGATTGTATTCTACAATGTACAGAGCAAGAGTAGCATTACTTAAATTTATGCCAAATAAAAATGGTATATGACATGATAAAATTTTGTGGGCATACTATTTTCTGAAAATGTATCTGTAAGTCTAATAAAAAAAGAAATGATTCATTCAACAACTGTTTAATGAGTTTCTGCTTTTCATTCAACATTCATTCAACTAATATTATTGAACATCTCCTATGTGCCATGTTAGAGAAACAAGATTTAATAAACACAACTGCATAAAAAACATTTTTCTTCCCTTGGATATTGCTAATCTCACTGGAGAATTATTATATTTTTCAGCATTTTGGCAGCAGTATAAACAACTGCTTTCAGATGTTTCAACAGATGTTCTTTAGAAAGAAAGCCAATTATTTGTATTATGAAACCTACATATGATTCTCAGATCTAAACTTTTCCATCTGCATGTGTTTCATTGAATTGCATACCTATGGAATATTAAAGTTAAGATCACTTGTTGTCTCTCAACCTCAGACTTTTGTTTGCAATAACCCTAGCACCTGGGTTATGGAGCCATCAATAATTGCTTTGCTAGAAGGCCTTATATAAGGCTACATTGCTGTTGTGATTTAAAATGCATTCTTTCTTCTTTCTTAGATTGATGACTTCCCTAAACTCTAAACTGGGCTTGCAAATACTCACTAGCCCAGGGCCTATATATTGCAATGGAAAGAAGAAAAGTAATTCATTTATTTTATGTTTTTCTTAGGGCGTCTACCACAAATGAAAAAAATGTGAGTTCAACCAAGTTTAACAGCCATTTATTGAGTACCTACTAAATGTAAAATTCTCTCAGGGGTGCTACGGAGGATATAAAGTTGGAAAGATACAGATTTTTCTTTCCCAGAGGTTGTAATCTATCAAATGTGGCAGAGTACGCACAAATAACCCCTGGAAAATGGTGTAGAAGACCCTCACCCTTGTGCTGTGGGTATATGGTGGAGGAAGAGTGATTAAGTCTGTTATATTTGATCTGAGAAGACTCATTGGTAGAAGAAAATATCTTGAGCTGGGGTTTAGAGGAGATTAGAACTGTAAAAAATGGAAGAATGAAAAGAGAAGAAAGTTACATAGGGCCAACATTTGGACAGTGTTTAGTATTTTCATATATGTGATGAAAGACCACATAATGTTTTTGAGCAGTTGAGCAGCATGTCACAGTTGTTTTATGCAGTAAATTCATGGCAGTGGGTTAGAAGAACTGAAAAGGAAGAAAATAACATTTAGAATATATTGAATAGCTTGCTGTCTATTCAGTCAATTCAGGCTGCTATAACAAAATACCATAAACTACGCAGTTTTTAAAACAGTGGAAATTTGTGTCTCACTGTTTTGGAGACTGGGAAGGTCAAGATTAATTTTCTGGCTGACTCAGCTCTGATAACATGATTCTCGGCTCACAAAATGCCTTCTCTGTTCATCCTCACAGGGTGGAAAAAACTGGCTAGCGTTATTCAGTCTCTTTGATATGGACAATAATCAATCACGAGGGCCTTGGCTTCATTACCTAATCATCTTCCAAAAGCCCCATTTGCAGTGCAGTAGCATTACCTTATAAGTTAGAATTCAACACATGAATAGGCAGGAGACCCAAACAATCAGACCCTAATACTTGCTATGCACTGATTATCATCTGAGACCTCGGCATAAATGGATTTTTTTAATCAACCTAACAACCTTAAAAGATAAGTTCTTTTGTTACTTGGGGGACCGAGGCAGTGAGAGCTAAGTTACTTGTCTGCAGTACATGCAGCAGGAAGGAATAAGCAGACTCAGGATTTGAATCCCAGTAGTCCTTAACCACTTCATACTGCCTCTAAATCTAGAGACTGGGGGAAATAAAACTACTTCAGTGGTGTTTCATTTCAAGGCAGATATATTTTAAAAAATGCTTATTACCAATTAGTATTTTTTAGAAGATATTTTTAGACTTCTAGAATGTGAATTAGTCATGCAATGCATCTGTAATGAATTAAATAAAACTTGATCTAAAGAAAAACATTGAGAATGGGTCATAGTTTGTAGCAAACACTTGTTTAAAATATTCAAACACTATGTATCCAATATGTTCATCTAAAAATGACATGCATATGCAAAGTACTCTATTGATTTCCTGATACTCATAATTGCTTCCTAAGGCTGTTAGAATAATATGTCACAACTGAGTGTTTTAGAATACCAGAAATTTATTTTGTCACAGGCCTAAAAGCTAGAAATCCAAAATCGAGGGGTCTGTACAGTTGGTTTCTTCTGGGTGCTCTTAAAGGAATCTGTTCCCAGCTTCTTCCCAGTTTCTGGTCCTTGCTGGTCATGCTTGGCATGCCTTGTTTGTAGACACATTGCTCCAATCCCTGCTTCTGTAGTCACTTGGAATTCTCCCTGTGTATCTCCTTCTCTCTTCTTATCTCCTTATAAGGACACCAATCATAATGGATAAAGGGCCTGTCCTATTCCAGTCTGACCTCATCTCAACTAGTTATATCTGCAAATGACCCCGTTTCCAAATATGGTCACATTCTGAGGTACTTGGGGGCAGGACTTCAACATATCTCTTGGGGGGACATAATTCAACCCACAACAGATCTTAAAAGCTAAGTTGTTAGAAATAGTATTTCTTTCAGTTTTTAAGTAAGACTGGTTTATTTATATTATAGTCAAGGAATTTTTAGTGGCTTAAGGGACTTTAGAAAACATCTTGCATAATCCTTTTATAGGTATTAACATTGAAGTCAGGGAGGTAAGAGTTTCCATGATGTTGCATGTACAGTTAATATCAGAGCTAGGTCTCGAATCCCCTCTTACTTTTTTCTGTTCCCATGAAAGATCTTTTTTTGCTTACCAGTGTCTTTTACCGCGTCAGTTAAAATAAATTCTCTTTTCTCTATTTTCTATTTTGAACTTTTTTTAAGGGTTTAAACAAAAGATATAAGAGCCAGGTTGTAGTCTGGTGGAGGGCAATATCTAATACAGTAAGTCTTTCTCATTAGGAGATTAGATAGATGATATATGGATAGATAGAGAAAATACAGATGAATACACACATATAGAACATATATCAATATAGGTATCAATATACGTAAGATAGGGCTGGAGATTTGGCTCAGTGGTTAGAGTGCTTGCCTAGCAAGTCCAAGGCCCTGAGTTTGATCCCCAGCACCCCCCAAAATATATATATATGTGCTAAAATCATGTATATAAGCATAAAAGTGTTTAAAAGTATCAATTTTATTTTTAGTCTTACATTTCTTCAACAAAAATGAGGGTTAATTGTCAATTTTTAATCACTGATTAAAGAAACTCTATTAATACTTTGAAAGTCATTAAATATCAAATTTTTTGGAAGAAAAAATTAGTGTAGTGTAGCTGATGAATTTGGATTTTTACACACTCAGAGGCCAAAGCCCAGCACAGGCCCAGGAAGGCTGTATCAGGTGCTGTACCCAGGAGAGCCGTCTGTCAGCTCCAGAAAACAAAAATAAAACTTGGAAGCCACTATTCTCCATCATGCATAATTTGTTTGTTTATTCAATAAGTATTTATTGAGTATACAGTATACTATATTTTAGGCAAGAAATAATTTGGCCTTACAAAGATCACAAAGAGGGCTTACAATCTGGTTGTATAAAGTCATAGTTTCCATGACATTAAATTTAAGTGACAATAAATTTGTTATTACCTAGAAATAACTAAAAGAGAAATTTAAGTCTTTTTTCTTACTGGTTATTTGTTATAATAAGTAATTTTTTGCTGACCTTATAAGTACACAGTTACCCACTGTACATACAATCTATTAGTTGTTTTATAGGTCTAAATTTAAACAAAACATTAGCATGTTCTACCCTATTTTTATTACAATTTCTATGAATGAAGTTTTCTATTAATTTCAATGAATTAATTAGTCAGCGACTATTTGAAAATTTGGGATATATTTTAATATTTCTATAAATTCTTCAGTGTCTAGAAAGTTTGAAAAAATTAATGTACACATTTACATACATGTGCATAGGTAGAGTAAGCTATAAATCTTATTTTCTTAAAACACTTTGCTAAATTGCTCATTTATAAGGATAAAACTACTTTATGCTTTCAATGTTTAAAATGACTTTTGTGGCCTTAGTACAATAGTATTGCATTATAAAAACCAGACATTGCCATTATTTTCCCTTCATGATGCCATAGACAGCTTGAAATGCTTTATCGTAGTTTACACGGTTCATAAACCTTATCTTTTATTTGACATTGCAGGTGTGTTGATAATAGAATATAGAAAACCCTGTAAGATGGTTAAAGGAAATAATTAGTTAGCATTTAAATAAAAGCGCTCGCTAAGAGACATTTTTAAACAGAGAATACTCTGATTATTGCCCAGGTAATAGCAAGTAGTTCTGAAATAGAATTGAATGGAATGAAAAAGAGGGAAAAGAATTTAAATACCTCTGAAAATACAATGGAATATTGAAAAATGCTTGAATTGCTAAGGAAGTTGTATAAATGTCATCATTTGACATTCTTATAGTTCTGTGCTTTTTACATCTCATCATTCTACTTATGCAATGTGTACATGCACAGTTTTCCTAAACTATTTGATAATCTATCCTTTACCATCTTTTTTTTTTCAAGGCATTACTCCAGAGAAAACCAAAAAATGGCTAAGATTCCACAGGGTGTCTTGCCTTAGCTTCCAGTGAATAAGTGCAAGGGTTGTACGCATAGGATCCAAACGCTCGTAAAAAAGATTCATGGTGATTTTCTTAGAGCAAATTAATACAACCTAAGAGAACTTGTCAGAAAAATGTCCTTAGGATGATTGTAATTCAGTAATTGTTGTATTTTAAATGCTTTCATTTTCTTTCGTGATGTCTTTTATCTTACTTACAGATGCTATTACTCATAAAATATGATATTTCAGTCCAGAAGGCTGTAACTGTAAATGAAACATAATACTCTCATCTAAGAGTAGATAAGGAGATTCAAATCTCCTGCTTCACTGTGTAAGCTGATTACTACAGAGGTTGGAAAGCTGGTTTCCACATCCTTCAAGTGCTGGCTGTGATATTTTATGTGACTGACCGAATGCCTTTCTTTGTTTTATTTGGTTGCAGCATCTGATTGGCAGCATGTCTGGGTGGTTTACAAGATGGACTAGCCATTCGGCACCTTGAGAGTGGTGTTATGACCTTAGGGTGAGTCCATGATGAATGACCACAGACATCGCTCAGTAAGTGTTTACTGAAAACCTACTGTGCATCAGACTCTGTGCCACAACAGTGAACAAGACAGATGTGCTCTTGGCACTAACAGGTCCAACACTGCCAATAAAAATACAAACACAGTAAATGTAAGCATCAACTGTAAGAGTGTAGGACAGGGACCTACTATAGACAGTATGTATAGCACACTTACCCTCAAACAGTTCCTCAGGTTGGGCAGAACTTGGCATCTGCAGAACAGAAGGAAGCCAGTAGGATCATTGCGCAGATAGGGTTGTCAAAACAATCAGGGCCTAATCATGCAAGTCCTTTAAGGCAATGCAAGGAGTTTGGATTTTGTTCAAAATTCAGTGCAAGTCCCTAAAGAGTCATGTGTGGGAGTTATTGCATTTTAAGAATAAGAAGGTGACAATAAAACATTGTTTCCTAGGTGAAGGACTGACAATACATCACCATGGATAGGATGAAGCATGCTGATCCAGGTCCAGGCCTCGATCTGACTAATAACCAGCTATGTGAACTTGAGCACGTTCTTTCTTTCCCTCTTATTTAACTTGCTTTCAAATGCCACTAGAAGAGGCAAAATAATATAAAGGAAGGAACTGAGAGGAGAGAAAAGGAACTAAAGACTGTACTTTTAAAAAGGAAATTTTAGACAGTAAATTAGGGGTGTGTGTGTGTGTGTGTGTGTGTCTGTGTGTGTGTGTGTTACTAGGCATCAAGCCTAGAGCATTGTGCATAATGGATACTGGGCTGGTGTTCCACCACTGAGATACATCCCTAGTCTCACATAGTAAACTGATAACAAACAATTAAGAATTTAGTCTTTTAGTAATAAAACACATTAAGCAAGGAGAAATCATCCCAGCCTACTTTGTAAAAAAGTCAGTTGAAAAGAATTGAGAAATGTATTAGAATCTTTCCTTGGCTACTTTGGTTAAGGATCAGTATCAAGGCCTGAGGCGAAAAAAAGTTAAGATAAACTAGAGTCATTCGTATATAAATGGATATTCCTTGAAAACATACTTTTAAGTGAAATAAATCAGACACTCATGAGTACACATCGAATTGTCTCTCTGATGTGAGAAATCATAACTGTAAATAAGGACAAAGAGGTGTAATAGAGATTATATAAAAGGAAGATAATATACAAAGGAGAGGAGTACTAGAAAGAAAGAAGGGGAAAAGCAGAAAGGCAACAAAGGAAAGAAAAGGGAAGGGAAAATATGGAAAATGATGAATAAACCTGCTGTAAATAGAGAGGGAGGGAACAGAGGGGAGGGGTGGGGAAGAGGGGGGAGAACCAAGATGCATCATGTACAGGTACAAAATAAATGTAATGAATGTAACCATTATATGTAAAATGTACCAATACATGTTCTTGGTTTAAAATAAAATAAATAAATAAAAGAAATCATCTCAAACTTAAATGGCTTAAAATAATTCAGATTTTTGACCTTATGTTTCTAGAGGTCAGAAATCTAAAATAAGTCTTTATGGGCCAAAGTCAAGGTGTCCATAGCACTTCTTGAGGCTCTAGGTGACAATTCTTTTCCTTGCCTTTTCTAGCTTATGAAATCTGCATGCACCCATTACCTCATAGCCTCTTCCTTCCTCAAGCCAGCAATGAAACATCCTCAAATCTCTCTCCTATTCTCACACTTCTGTTTCTCTTTTATAAGGACTTTAATGATTCCATTGGGCCCACTCCTGTAATCCAGTATAGTCTCTTCATCTCGAAATCCTTAATCACATCTTCAAATTCCCTTTTGCCATGTAATTGGAAATATTTGAAAATTTCAGGGATTAAGATGTTGAGATCATTGACATCATTATTTTGTGTACATTTGGTCATATCTTTTAAATATAATACCTGGATATATATATATAGAGAGAGAGAATGCTCATAAAATACATAGAATGCTCATAAAAATTTGTCATAGTCAAAAGGTGAGATATAAGAGGAAAGAATTTGGTTTACACAGGAAAATCTTAAAACAGGCCCACATCTCAAGAACTTTCTGGAGCACTGCAGAGCTTTAATTCTCTTCTCTGTGTTAGTTACCATTAAATAGATGGAATAGTTTGGAAGAGAAAAGCACTAGAAGAATACAGCAAGAGAGAGGGAGAAAAATGCAAATTTCACTGCTAAATCCAAATCTGTTAGGGTTCAGGAGAGGAATAGCACAGAGCAGGGATCCTCAGATGGACAGACCCCAGTGAGGTCAAGCAGAGGCCCCACAAACTGGCGGTGTGGGTATACCAGTCAGTTGCTAACCCTTCTAAGTCAGTTGTCTCTTAACCTAGGGCGCTGAATGAAAAAAACCTGAAAAAAAATGGGCAAAGGAATGGAATGGTAATTTGGGTTTACTCTATGATTTAATGCCCATGGGACTGATTTGATAAAAGCTTGGGGGAATTTTGAGGTATGCAAAGGACAGCTAATCTAATGTAGTTGACCTTGGAGGGACGGAGACCTATTTGGTGGGTCCTTGGATATTAAATTGTGGCTTGTATACAACGGGAGTAAATGTTCAGAAATAAAATCTAGGAGCCACAGTCAGATACTGGAAAAGTTCTGCAATTCTTATATACGCCACAGATTCCCACTGTTGGAAGTGTCAGGTCAATAGCAGGTGCCCAGTAATTCCATTTTGAATGAACAGAGGAAACTGAATGTATGCAAAGGTTTGGTATAGACAACAGTTTTGGTGTAAAACAATTTTCATTTAAATGTTTGTTCTAACAACCAGAAAAAAACTGGAAACCAGGGTTTAATTCAATATATTGCATTTTGATAAACCCTATCAAAATCTAAGTGAGCAAATGAATTTAAAGGCTTATCTTCTTGCCTACAAATTGAGTTGCCAAGTTTAGCAAATAAAAATACAGAATGCCCAGTTAAATTGGAATGTCAGATGAGCAAGGAATATATTTTATTTCCCAAATATTGCATGACAACTAATCTTTACAGTTGTATAGTATTTTAGATAAATTACAACTTTGTAAATATATTATGTTTTTAAGGATGTTATTACTTAGGAAAAAAGAGGTACTTTCACTGGATAAATATGTTCAAAAGAGGGGCTGAGGGCAGTGGAACAGCTGTATTGTGCTGTTTTAAAAGCATGTGTTTCTTTGATCCAGACTCATGGAGGAGGACTGAAATTCAGCTTTTCATAAATTCTGCAGAGCTAGCAGGGAAGAGTAATCAGCAAGGATAAAATCTGAAAGGAAAATCAGTAAGTCGGGTAAGATCTGCTGCATCCATATTACCTGAAGCACACACAACCTTGCAAAAAAGACCAGAACAAGAAGCCAGGGGCAAAGGAAAAAAATCATCCCATGAGGCCATTGTTAAATTGCCTTTAGGAAAAATCTCCCCATCTCAATCCCCAAAGCTACTTAATTTTATATGTATGTTGTGCTTGCTTAGTCCAGAAAATAGAGTTGAGCATGTTCCATGCACTTTGTGGTCTGCCTTCATAATGCTCTATTGCTGGTGAAGTAAAGCTGTTTTTCTTAGGAAGTGCATGGTGTTGCTATGTTCATTTGTACTTGATCCAAAGAATCTATCGATGCCTTTTTTTTTTCCCCATCAAGAATTTACATGCTACCTGGCTGTTAGGCCTGAAAATACCAGATGGAGCTGGGAGCAGATCAGGCACTGTTGTCATAGAAACGATGCTATCCTACTCTATGTGATTGCCATCTTTTCCCTCCTCTTTCATTCTTTCACTATAGATAAGATAGAGTCCCTTACACATACACCCTCACCCACCTTGGAATACAGCCACTGTTAATATATGCCTCAGCTTCCCGAGAGCCTAAAACGATGGGAAAATGACTTGATTTCCAGGTCTTCTAATCAGAGTGTAACTGATAAGCCCAGGCTTTGACATCATTTTCTTCCCTTAAACAGCTATGATGCATTTGTCTTGTCCCTGCATGAGATAATATCTCCTTTAGCCAGGGGAACCTCAGCTTTGACGTTCCTGGAAATGCAACCTAAGTGTTTGTAATTGCTGGACAATGTCTGTACTCAGCAGGAGAGTAGAGAGTGACCTCTCTTGATTCACCGAATTCCCCGTAGTAGTAGCAGAATGCTGACCACACAGGAAAAGTATGATAAATTCTTGTGACTTGATGTCCAAATTTGAGGGATGCAGTCATTGGCCACAGGCCCTCAAGGCTGCCTTGTCTCTTTTGGCAGCTACGGAGTTCTCAAGGGACTGGGACTGTGGAAGAAGTGTTCAATGCAGATGGGAAGAGGGGCCAGCAATATATTCTAGAAGCAAAGCTGCTTTGATGTCCCTCCACAGTTGGAAACAGGTTAAATCATAGGCCCTTAAAATTGTAGCTTAAAGAGTTGTATTTAGCAATAAGGGGATATTAAAATCGAAGTAGGTAGGGCAATAGTTCATGTATTAGTTTCCTATTGCTGCTGTCACAAAATACCATATACTTGATGGCTTAAAACAACACACATTTATTCTCTTACAGCTCTAAAAGTCAGAAGTCCAAAGATATCAACAGGCCAGGTTCCTTCTAGATACTTCAGGGCAGAATTTGTTTCCTCAGAACTTCTCACTTCTAGAGTCACCTATAGTGATTGGCTCCCTTGTTGGAGCCAAGAGCACATTATCTTTCTTCCATCATTGCCTTCCTTTCTCATCTGTGTCAAGTATCCTGCCATCTCCCCCTTTAGGGGCATTTGATTATATATAGGACCCACCCAACTAATCCTGAATATTTCCATCCCAATATTCTTAATGTAACCACATCTGCAGCCTCCCTTTTGCCATATAAAGTATTTTGCCACTCAACAGATTCTAGGGATTAGGGGATGGATATTTTGGAGAGCCGTTACTCAGTTTACCAGTTTCCAAACCTGGATGATCATCTCCTGGAACTCTTTTCAAAAATGAGAATTGCCAGGCTCTGTACTGATTTATTTCCTATCAGAATTTCTTAGGGTGGGGGCTTAAGAACCCATTTGTAAAACTCTCTCAGGTAATTCTGTTGAAAATCTAGGTTAAGAGCTTTTTTGGTCTCTTTCCTAAACACTCGCATGTTCAAGGTCAGTGAGGGTGTGGGAGGATGTTTCTTAAATGTATTTGTTGAGGGAGTTTGGAAGGTCATGCCATCCTTTGAGGGTCATAACACTCCCAAGAATAGCTTTGGCAGACCCACAACTGAGTCTAGCAACTCTTCAATTTAACGCTGAAGGTACCACCATTGTCTGCCAATGCCTCCTTCAACCCTCAGCGTATCTGTTGTGCACTAATGTTTCTTTTCCTTATGGAAACTTTTTTACTTATCCTTTCAGAGCATTGTTTTCCTTCAGAGATACTTTCATATTGCTCTCAGAGTTTTCCGAATTGCCTATTTTGCCTACTTCAAGAAAATGGCTGTGGCAGAGGAAAAAATCCATACAGTATCTTTAGAAAAAACTGTAAATATTTCATTGTTTCTTGCTAAACATACATTATTAACTCTGTAATGTAAATATTTTATGGCCTGCAACTGGCAATTTTGGAATATATTGGTATGTTTGGAGAATTGCGTTTCAGTTAAAAAATCCTCCACTGCTCACCCAGCTCATATTTAAGTTACACAGCTCTTTAAAAAGCATTTAACTTTCAAAATTAAGGGAGTAATAGAATCTATTTTTTAGAGGAGCCTTAAGGACCAACTCAGAACCTGAAACAGTACAATTGTGTGAAGAGAGAAAGTTTTGGAAGGTAAACCAGCTCAGAGTTTCTATTCTCCCAGGGATGACAGCCTGATATAGTTTCCCATAGCTTAGTGGATCTTATTTCTTCCAAGGGACAGAAGGGACATATATACCCACAACCAGCTCTTTCAAAAGTCCACAATCTGGTTAGGAGTGGAATTGGAGAAGAGTTTTACCACACACAAAAGGCAGAAAATCTTCCCTAGCTGTAAGTATTTGGGACTGTGCAAAAGACAAGAAAATCCTTTCATTAAGTAAAATGGCTACGTATCAGAACTTTTAAACCACGTTTTCAAATATAGACCTAAACTATTTGGAGATTTTTTTTTCTTTTTAATTCCAGTGACTCTTCAATATAGAGGTCATAGAAGCTGCCATCATTCTAAATTACAGCCCATTTCAGAGGTTGGCTGTGATCCAGGAGGTTACATTATTCCAAAGTGCCTGTCAAAAACTGTCAAAACACTGCCATTATCAAAAAGTAGTCCTTTTAAATAATTTTCTCACTCTTTTCACTGAAACTTTACTGGTATTGAGCCTTAATACCATAGCTTATAGGCATAGTAAGTGAAAACCTTTCAAATGAGAAGTGGCAAAAAATAAATAAAGACATGAACATTCTAGGCATATAACAACATACAAAATTCTAGTTGGAGAATTGAGTCTGATTTACTCATGCCATCTTCCCAAGTCTCCCCAAAGTAACAGCCATTGCCAATCTACATGTGGAATTGTAACCAAAGAATATAGAAAGTATGATTCCACGTAGTATGATTTCCCCCATGTTTAAAAATGTGAAAAGAATTCTATGGCTACTTGCTAGACACTACTTGTCCTATTTCCATCTCTTTTCATACCAAATTTCTAATAAAAACATTGTATTATGTTTGATAAATTTCTTTCATTTCATAAATATGGTCAACTCCCTCATTTACCCTGGGCATTCCTTGTAAATCTCTACCTGAATCCTGTACTTTCCTGTCCCCTGCACCCAGTTTTATTGAGGTATATTTGACAAATAAAATTGTATATATTTAAGGTGAACAGCATGAAGATGATTTGATATATGCACACATTGTAAGATCATTACCATGTCCAAGCCTATCTATCACTTCTCACAGTTACCTTTGTTTTCTCTTTCGTGATAAGAACGCTTAATATCTACCTTCTTGGCAAATGTCATATGATGTTATTAACTATGGTCATAGGGCTGTACGTTAGCTCTCCAGAAATGATGCACCACACATAACTGAAATTTTGCAATCTTTGGCCAACATCTCCCATGTTGCCATCCCCAGTCCCTGACAAACACCATCCTACTTTCAACTTCTATGAATTTAACTTTTTAGATTCCACATATAAATGAGATCATGTAGTATTTGTTTTTCTGTGTGAGGCTCATTTCACTTAGTATAATTGTCCTCCAGGTTCATCCATATTAACATGAATGCTAAGATTTCCTCTTTTTAAAGGCTGGATAATATTCTACTGGATAAATATTCCACATTTTCCTTATCCATTCATCAGTAGAGTCACACTTCGGTTGTTTGCATATTTTGATTGCTATGAATAGAGCTTCAAGGGACATATTATAAATTGGCGTAGCCAATAGGGAAAATAGTACGGAGGCTCCACAAAAAATCAAATATGGAACAGCAATATGATCCAACAGGCCCACTTCTGGATATATAACCAAAAGAAATTAAATCAGTAGGTTTCAGAAATATCTAAAGTTTTTATACTCTTTATATACAGATTCCAGTTTTCTTTTTGACTTGAAAATCCATTTCCTTTATCTCATCATTTTTACTTTGAACTTGGCTCTAGAATTCTACTACTTAGATTAGAAAAAACTTCCTTTAAAAAGAGGAATCCCTGCTGCCTACATTTTCTTGGATATAGAATTTAATTTAAAAATTCAATTCTAGCAAAGAATTTCAACAACTATTCTGTTTAAGACCATTTATCTTTCAAGCAATGTAAGATGACAAAATATTTTAGAGAGACTGCACTTATTTTGAGGCATTACAGTGCAGGCAATGAATTAGGAAATCAACAGGATAATATAGTCCTGCAATCATTTTGACGGTCTTATTTGTCAACAACTAGTTTTCAGAAGAAATGAAACTGAAAAAAACCCATAGCTTCCAAATTCTGACAAAGAGATACACAGAACCATTTCTTCAGTCTATCAATAATATATTATGGAGAAAATATAATGTGCAGGTGAATTCATTTAACAGAAAGACAATGCTTTGAAGAAATGTGGCATAAAGTTGTTTCAAAATGAATCTACAGCTTCTAAGGATGTCATTAATATGTGTAATGGTACTTGATTTCATTAGCAAGCAACTCCAACTCTTCAGCTACCATAAAACACAAATCGCAATCAGCAAATTCTCAGGAGCATTATATCTGTCTGACCCAACTTCTGCTCTGCAGTTAACTGTTTTGTTTTAATCCATGAAAAAGAAATTTTTATCATCTCCACATTATACAAAGTGGCTCCAAAAAGATCATGCTTACATCTAGCTTTTCTGTTGCATGTTGTTTTATGTTCTACAATGATCTCAAGGACTTGGAAGATGTTCTTTTCAAAAAATCTGTAACGAGCCATAATTAACGCATCACCAACAAAGACAACCCTAAGATCTTCCAGTGTAGGATTCAAAATTCCAAGAAACCTCTCCCCAGTTTATTGTGTGTTTTTGGTTCTTTATCACCCTGTTATTTAAAAGGCAGCAACCTAAAAGATTTGATCTTGAGAAACATTACATGAAGAAATATTTTTCAGTCTGTGTCTTAAGAAACTGTTTATTTTTCTCAGGATTTTCACATGCTTTCTTTAAAAACCAAAAATAATTTTTCCACATAAAAATAAAATGGGAAACTGCATTCTTAAAGTTTCTTGGAGATTCACAATGCACATTTGTTTGTTAAAGTTTCTGAGAAGACTTGTAATAAAGAAACCTGGATCATTCTGTCTAGCAGTGTTTCCCATTTACTTAGCTACCAAGCTCTTTTTATTTATGAAGTGTGTTTAAATATGTTAGGGTCAATAGTGTTCTCCAAAATACAATTTGTGGTTCAATCCCTGGCATGAATTTCTGTTCAGAGCACTGCACGGCAGCTCCAGTAGTTGCAACCCTGATCTAGGTTGCCTTTCTGGTAAACCGCTGGTCACCACAGGGGCAGACCTGTGGTTTCATTGCTCTTTTACACACCACAAGACCGGGGCTCTCATTTATAAAGTAACAAAGCTGGCTGTAGGCTTCAAAGCCCCTATTTTGATTAACTTTTTCAGATATGAGAAACCTTGAAGTGTATAGCTTATTTGTCCATTAAAAAAAAAGAGAGAGAGAATCCCTCAAAGTCACACTTTTTAAGAGACATGAGAATCAGAGACCATGATAAGGCCTTGTGAAAAACTGACCTAAGAAAGTACTATTTAATTATGAATGAAATCATGTTTTTACCTATTGAACATAGTTACGTTTATTTGATCTTGCAAAATGTAAAGTACCTATTATGATTTTCCAGTTACTTTTTTCCTCAAATTTCATTATAAATATAAATCAATGGTATGGTTCATTCCTGGTTCCCAACTTCATATTGTTTTTTCTAAAGTATATCTCCCTTTCATATTTAATCATCATTCAGACTGACAGATGACCACAAGGACCTAAATTGTGTAATTGCTCAGCTGTTTCAATAAATCACAGTCAACACATCCCTTTGGTTATGTATCTACCTAAAAGTGAATTTAAAAGGCAGGTATATGAGCAAATTCGCAGGATGGTCTGCACATGTGTACAACTCTAATCACTCCTTCCCAAGTGCTTATTTTCAATTTTATATCTGTAGACTTATATAGTCATACTTTATTCCCTATCTCTTAAATCAGATAAATTAGGAATATTATGAGATAGTTAACTATAGAAATAAGGTACAAAAACATCTATTTATCATGCTGCTGACCAGAAATTCTATCATGACTTTTGTTTTCACAGAAAGTCTCCCTTTGAAGAATGTTTTAGCCTCTTGGTAAGAAATCAATTCCAAAGTCAAGAGCCCAATAGGCAAATATATTTTAAAGACATGCAGTATTGAATTATGTATATTTCTAAAGTATAGCATGAAAAGAACATTCATTTTTGAACTATAGACAACTCTCCCGTTAGCCACTCTACACTTTAGTAAGAAACTTACACTTCCTTCTGTCTTATCAAGAG
This sequence comes from Hystrix cristata, assembly GCA_004026905.1. Lineage (NCBI taxonomy): Eukaryota > Metazoa > Chordata > Mammalia > Rodentia > Hystricidae > Hystrix > Hystrix cristata. The sequence continues at coordinate 192,835 of PVJO010000414.1, read as the reverse complement.
AATATGCAGCTCAAGGCCATTGGTGAACATTAGCACATTCTAAGACTTATTGCCTATAAATGGTTCTGCCCCAGGGTACAGGAAAGCCTTGTGTCTTTTCACACCAAATAATTTTCTCATTCTTTCAGGCTCAGTGTTAACATCATTATTAGGACTTCCTCCATTTCTCTTTACAATCAAACTCTAGTGATGCCAAAAGTCCAAGGTTTTCAGAGAAGTGAGTCTAATCCCTTTCTTTTTCCTTTTGGTAAATAGCAGGGGGTGGGGTAAAAAACACAAAAGGTCGTCCCTAGGCCCTTTGGTGGTATCCAAAATATGGATCAGAGTCATAACAGCCCCCAAATCATGTTAAGAGCAACACTTTGATGAAGGGACAAACAGATGAGGTAGCTGGTACCAGATTACAATCTTGATAGAATGTCTGCTTTGCGGTTGGGGCCAATGATGGGGAAATTTCGCATACCCCCATTGCTCTGTCAGTTTCAAGATAATGTCTTGTCCTGGGCATTGTGTTAAAGGCCTTTGAATGGATTATTCCTTTTAATCTTCATTCAATTCTATACTGTAGCTACTATCACTACTTCAATTCTAAAACTGAGGTTTAAAGAGCCAAAAAAACTCGTTCAAAAGCAAATAGTTCATAAATGATGGTGTTAAAACTCAAACAGAGGTCCTTTCAGTTTCTGTTCATTTGCAGTGCATTTTCTGGACTCTAAGTCAGAATCCCTCCCTTTCAGATTCCCACATGCATTTCTACCCAAGTCTTGTTTTCACATAAATTCATAATCCCTTTCCTTGCAAGGCAAAAATTTTTTTTCTTTTAAAAATTTAATGCTATTTAATCTTCAAAGGAGGCCTTGAATGCTAACAAGCTACCCAGATATTAAGGGAAATAGGGTAATGGAGAAGAGGGTATATGAATCAATTCCTGACCTATGCTTGATTTTGATTTTGACATTAGTAAATTCTTGAAAAATTATTTTAATAATTTTTTATTTATTTTTTAAAAATGTATAAATTTATTTCATATTTAATATTTTTTTATCATCATCTTATTATAAATATTTATAAGCTCTCACAAAGCATCAAATGTATCTGCAGTCAGGCTTCTTGTCCAGTGGATTTGGTTTTTAAAATCAGACTCTCCTCTTCCTGTAAACTATCCCTGCCAAAAAAGAAAAGGGAGGAGTGTGTGGAGTGTGAGACAGGGAAGAAAGAGAAGTAAGGTTTCCATTTTTTTCTTTTACAACATTTAGTTTTTCCCAGTTGAATTCAGGTGCTCTGATTCTGCTCTGTTCTGTCTAAACCATAATTTTTCCATCACGTAACACTGTGTGGTCCCTGGAACCAAGACTCTGTCTCTTAAAAAGTACAGCAATGGCCAGATTTCCACAGCCAGGAGAAAAGAAAAGATTGAGACAATTTTTTCAATAATTGCTTCAATCTTCCCTCTTGTGCTGGCCTTGGAAAGTTGGCCAGCGACTATTAAAGAGTATTGGATTGGTTTCCCTCTCCCTTCTGTTACTGTTTCCTCTGCCTGAAGTACTATTCTCCCCCTAAGTTACTGCACTCCCTCTCATCCTTCAGATCAGATGTCACCCCCCACCCCCACCCAGGAGACTTCCACTGACACCTCCTCTACTGCCACCTGATGATTACTGCTCATTCCGTCCATTCCCAGCAAAATTAATCATCTTCCTTTCCTCTTTGCTCCTTTAATACTTTTATACTATTCTCAGTGTTAATACCACCCTGTCATTGTAGTTAGCTATTTGCCTTTCTGTCATTCCCTAAAATCTGTAAATTTTCCAAAAGCAAGGAATTTTGTTTACTAATTCATCAGTATGTTCCTATAATGCCTGACACTCAAGAGGTGATCCAGAGATCTTTATTTCACCAGGTTTGTATCAAGAATGGCACACCCGCCTCAGTCAACATCCAGGGGAAGATAATTATTCCTCCTCTCATTTCCCATGGTGACCACCAGCTTCACTATTTTGGAACCCAGTGCCATGTTTACAGGTTGGAACCTAGGCAAATGTGTACAACTTTGAGCAACATATTTTTGGAGAGGAGGGATCCAAGACCATAACATCAGGAATGAAGACATTTTCCTTTCCTCAGTTAGTTTCTAGTGAAGAATTCCAGATTTTACATAATTCAACTGATTTTTAAGAATTTTGTGGCTCTCAGTTGAGTTAGAAAACTGGATTCAGAGAAAAAAGCACAAAACAACAAATACCCACTCTGCACAGTGATTTCAGAGTTGAGATGGAGTCTGCCTGTTCTTTGTGCATGGTAGCACACTTCCTTTTGGGGACTGCCTTCTTTCACTCCGTTGTGCTTGCAATTCATGGGCCTGTCCATCCAGGTAGAGTCTTTGTCCTGTGGGGGCAGGCATGTTCTAGGCCCATCAGAACACCGCATCTCACAGGGAACTGTAATTGTACAGGGTTAGGGGTTACACTAACAGGACCAATGGGTGTCCCGGTTTGAAATTATGTGTGGATTGGGAATCAATGAGGTGGGGGAGGAGCAGACAGATAGGAAAACAGGGGGAGACTACAGCCTGGTGAGATTCTACATGCAGAACTATAGAAACCTATGAGGTGGGCCAATGAGAGGAAAAGTTGAAAGCAAGTATATGGAGGTGGAAGGGTAGCCAGCATACATCAATCACCATTTTACAAGTGAGAGATCCCGAAGAGTGCTCTGGGCCCTTGTGTACAAATTGATAGAAGACCAGTTTACCAGTTACGAAGATGTTTTAACCAGTTGACTCTTGCTGGGACACCCCCCTAACAAACATTCCCTCCAGGCGTGCGCCAGTTCTCAGCCATCCTGCTGTCAAGAGTCTTTCACATGGTCGCAGTCAGTTTGGGAAGGGCCCTGTTACAGAGGAAGCACAGCTGAGAGATGGAGAGAAGCAAACAGTCCTGATGACATCACCCGAACTCCTGGATCCTGCTTGACTTGAACTTTCCAATAGCTTGTGGTCGTAAATTATCCTTTTGGCTTCAGCTGGTTTGAGTTTAGTTTCAGTTGCTTCCATCCAGAAGTGTTCCAACAAACAGATTTTTTCTAATACACACATCTGCCTCCCAGTCCATGTTAGAGAAAGAACATTTCAAGTGCAATGATGCAGGATGATTGACTTGATTTTGATGCTATAATTGACCTTTGCTTTTGGGAAATGGTTACCTACAGGAGTGGGCAGTTTGAGGGAGCTCAGGTTCATACTCTGTTAGAGCACATGTCTCACCCATAAATCTGAAGTTAGTCGGTGACGCACATAAATACATTCTGAGTCCCTCCAGAGTGACTGCTTTGTCCTGTTAGGATTTTCATTACAGAATGTCACTGCCTATGGATTCTGTCCAAATATGCACCTCTTCTAACATTCAGTGAGTTTATATTGTGACTAAAAAATCTGGGTATTTTTCAAGCCACAACGAAGGTACTTTGTAAGAAAAGTTTGATGTTAATGAGATTCCATTTATTTTGCTTTGTTTTTTACATAACCTAAAAAATCGCTAAAACCTTAATAATTTAAAACAATGATTGGCCAGTCAAATAGTCCCCACCTTTTCAACTTTCCTGTAATATATCATATCTCCATTGAAGTGGACTATTATAGCTGCCTGAAAAAGTATTGTTTGATGTCTGTAAGCGCAGTCAGCAATCAATAATTTGAAATTTGTACCATTTGTACCTTTAAGTCCTGGCACATCATTTTTTATTTCATTCAATCTGCTTACTGTTGAAGAAAAAGGATTTTGAACCATTGCCACAAAGCACATTTATGTGTGAAACAGGGTTCATTTATATGGTGGAAAGTATATCACTTTGACATTTATTTGCAATATTAATTGTATATATTGATTCAATTTTTTTCAGAAATTGTGAATTTATTATAAATACTACCACTGATGACCTTATTTTTTTTTTTTTTGAGACTATTCTTCAGCAGAACTCAAAAAGATTTTGGAGTCAGGTCATGGACTTTTAAATTCAGAAAGGCAACATATGCTGTAATATTAAATTAAAATTCTATAACCAGTTGTTAGTCCAAGGACAAACTTGAACAGGAAGTGTATTAAAAAAAAAAAAAGAATGTTGCCTCTTAGCTGTTAGATTACGAATGAATGACCTTACCTGAACAGCTCCTCTTTACTCATCTTTGTAACTCATTTCTGGTGTTTGATTCTAATCCAAATATAAATACAGTATAGAAAGTTATCTTAACCATTTCTAAGTATCATCAGTTAGTGACCTTAAATTAGTAATATTAAGAACAACAATGGTTACTTTCAAAACCTTTCTCTGCTTTCCCTAAATATTCTACCCCATGCACATAATACTTTTTTAAAAACTTTCTTCCCTATAAGTTGCAGGTTTGAAATAGCTGTATAATCTGAATAATGAACCCTTAAAAGTAACTTCTGAGTTTAGCACATCCAAGGGAAAAAGAAGGTTAAAGAGTTGTCACTCGAGAATCCTAGAAGCTTCTTCAGAAAGAAGGGAAACTTTAGACTCTTCATGATGGATGAGATGTTGTCAGGCTGTTGAAATAGCTACAAGATTTAGGCTGGGCAGGCAAACTTGCCCCTGTAAAACTGCTCCCTGCAAAAGAGAAACACTCTTCAGAGTGGATAGGTAACTTCTGTCTGAGAGAGAGAATGGTAATCTAGATTCTGTGCTTTCATCTACTCAAAAGCACAGGTCAATTACTTTTTTTTGCAGGCATAATAATTTTTTGAAGAATTACATCAAGTGATTTAGCGCTTGCATTTTTATAAAGCTCTTGCATTTTTATAAAGCACAGGGATAGGCGAGATGAAGGATGTGACCCCTGCAGCTACGAGGCCAGCATAGTGAGATAGAAAGTATATGTAATGACAAGATGGTATAGAAGGGCATAAATGCTGCAGAGATGTATAAAGTGCTATAAATATTTACAAGAAGAAAACATGATCTCTGCCCAGGGAATTTCAGAAGGCTTCATAAAGAAAGGAGTAATAGAGTTGGATCTTGAAAGATGGACAAAGACAGATGGGGGGCATTAAGCAAATGGAATAACATAAGCCAAAGGTAGGAAAATATATGCATATTTAGGAAGCACCAGGTATATAAAATATGTGGTGTTGAAAAGTAGAAGATATGACCAGAAAACAGGCTGGGGGCTGGGGATTTATCTCAGGGATTAGAGCGTTTGCCTAGCAAGTGCAAGGCCCTGAGTTCGATCCCCAGAACAACAACAACGAAAAATCCAGGTTGGATCCAAACAGAACTTGGCCTTTCCTCTGCAGACACTGGGAAGGCAATGAATGCTCTCGGTAGGGAAAGCCAGGATCTTAGGTATAATCTAGGAAGTTTATCCCAGCAGTAAGGACTGTGGCATATTGGAGGAAGATAGCAAGGTGCTGACTGCAGCGGGGATAGTCAAAAAAGAGAGAAGGGGAACAATCAAGAAGTCATGGGAAAGGTAAAATTGTTGGGTCTCACCACCTGCATGAGTGAGGGACACAAGAGACAAGGGGATGTGAGCTTTGCCTGAGTAATGAAGGAAGGTAGGATGTGGTGAATTTGATTTTGGACATGATGATTTACAGTTTCCGGTGTGAGACTTAGGAGTGGAGCCTAGCAGACAGCTGGAAATGTGGGTCTGGACCTTGGGAAAGAGGACAGAGCTAAGATAAAGACTTGGAAGTCTGCCACAGAGAGGTGAGAGCTGAAGCCGTGAGAAAGGATAAGATCACCGAGGAAAAACCATATGGAGGGAGGATGAGAGATGAGCACAGAAGAGCTGAAAAATTGAGGGGAAAAAAGTATTTTGAAAGACTAGTGAGTGCTAGAGAAATGCTATGTAGTAATGATGATTCCTAGAATAAAAGACTATTATTTGGAGTTGAAAGAGACCTTGGAGATCAGTAGGTCCAATCCTTTCATTTGACAGGAAGCAGAGGCTCAGAAAAGAAGGCTAAATGACAGCTGGCTAACAGCTGTATTCTGGGCTATGCTTAGCCCAAACTGAGAAGCTAGTGAAACCATTTGCTATCCTCCCACCACCCTTTTCCAGACTAGTTCCATGTGTCTTTATTATCCATAAGAACTTTAATAGGTATGACATTTATTGAATTCTTTCTCAGAGACATGGCCTAGTACTTGACTAAGGACTTTGGAGCTAGACAGCTTGGATTCAAATCTTGGCCCCCTTTGCTGGTTGTGTATGGCTTTGCATTAGACTACATACTTAAATTTCCCAAGCCTTGGTTTTCTCAGCTGTGAATAGGGATAATGACAGTATTTACCTCAGAGTCGAAGCACTTAAACTAGTACTTGGCATCTAGTAATCTCTATACAAGATTTCACTGTTCTTTTATGAAGTACTCAAAGTTAGGTTGACCATATAATTTATTGTTTGAACTGAAATGCTTTTGAGTAGGGCCAAGCACAGCCATATGGGAGCCTGAGGCAAAAGGGAAAATCAGAATACTGGTGCTTCTTTTATTTAAAATATTGGTATTTTCTTAATCGTTAATTTTTTGCATTGATTTTGATTTTTTTTAAATATTTCATTGAAATATGATTTGTTTTGATTCATGGTTTTTTTTTTTTTTGGTACTTCTTAAATTTTGTACCCAAGGCAAGTATTTCACTTACCTCATTCTCCTACTTCTGGCCCTGCCGTTGAGGTTGCAATACAGGAAACTTTCAGTAATTAATCGCGGACAGCAGGCATGAATCAGTATGTTCCTGGACATGATGGGATACACCATCTCCTTAGGTTTCAGTGTGCTTGCCGTCTATAGAGCTCCTCTGTGTGTGTGTGTGAGTGTTTGTGTGTGTGTGTGTGTGTGTGAGAGAGAGAGACAGAGACAGAGACAGAGACAGAAAGACAGAGAGACAGACAGGAGAGAGAGAGAGAGGGAGGCTTGTCTTTCACTGGTGTACATACTACCTTTCCTAGAGTACAGCTGTGACCTTAGGATCAATAAAGAACCTTAAATGAAAGCCAAGTTGTAGTCTACAAAAAGCCACTTGGGACGGGGGCCTGACACTCAGGTCCCTGCCTCACTGAAGTTGTTTTCTTATAAAAATATGGCCTCAAGCTATAATCCTCACGTCCCTGTCAACATGCCACTAGGTCCAATGATAACCTGATTTCATAAGATAAAAGTGAAAACACTGTAATTCTTATTAATTTCCAGGAATATTTGCATAAATAATTAAATGAAATAAGGCATATGAGGTACTTTGCACAGTGTGTGGACATAGAATATACTCAATAGCAAAAGGTACCTGATTTTAGGAGCTAGTGAAAAATAATCACATCACATGTAAATAGGTAGTGATAATATCTGCCTATTTAGATACTATCACTACCTATTTACATAGTTGAACTCTATGAAATTGTTGGTAATCAATGTGTTTGATATACAAAAACAGCAGTCTCATATGGCTCCACTTACAGCTACTGATGTGACGATTAGAATATTAGATGGAGTCATATAAACAGCCACCGGGGAGATCCAAAATGGGCAAGTGTTGGCAACCTCATATGGTTCAATCTAATAAAAACAGTATGTTGTTGGAAACTTGAATTGATCCAAGAAGCTAAGTAATTAACAATTTTTATATTGGATAATCACTTCACATGGGCAACTGCTTGCTTTGCAAATTAGAAGGCTCTTCCTAATTATCTGCCATGCAATATTCTGCAGAGCATCATTCATTCCATTCCACTTCATTCCACAAACATTTATGACTCTCTCTCATGAACCAGGTATTGAGAGATGAATAAAGGACCAGATGCTGCCATAGTGTGTTTTTTTCCAGAGCACAGTGTTCTGCTAACTGAGATTATACCTCAGGTTGTGTCCTTTTCAAAAGTAGAAATTTCAGTAAGTAGATTGCTGTATGTAGTCATTTTTCTACATTGATAATTTCCAAATTTTCCAAGAGGAAGAAAAAGGCTCTATGTCGCTTCATAGAGTCAGTGACACACAGGGAATGGTAGCTGAGAGGGCGTCACACGGTGAAGGCAAGTTGTATTTCCGGCTTTAGTGCTAGTTCTGTAAGTTGCAGTTCAGAACAAACTAAAATGAAGGCTACGTGCTTGATTTTGATTTGCTGACATACACTGTGAACTCCTCCCTCCAGACTCCCTGAGTCATCCCTGTGAGAAGACAGGTTTTAAAAATTTATAAGCATTATACTCTCCCGAAGCAATATGCTTTAATTTACTGTATGTCAACCGATGTGACCTTACCATTTTCTACATTTAGAGAGAAACAGAGGAGTTTGCAAACTTTTCCCTCTGTCTTTGCAAGCCGTCTCTCTTGTTAGAGTTTCTCCTTACTTTGCTAACTCAGCATCCCCTAGTTTACAAAGCATTCGTCCTCAACTGAAGTTTCTCTAAAAGTAAGTGTTCCAGTTAAATGTGGGTCAAAAAACTACAAATCATTGGGCAGTAAGAAAAAAGTCCCAGGATGTCAATTTCCAAGAATCTGCAAGAATAAAAATATTCAAAAGATTTTTTGAACCCCCATTAAACTAGTGAAGCAGTAACTGGGACATGACTTAGCTCTCAGAAATGAGCTTTATCCTATACAACTTTGATAAAAACAATTTCTCTCAAAAAATCAAATAGGAAAATATTTTTAAAGATTATTCTAAAGAAGATGTTTCAAACTCACCTAAAATAATATTTTTAAAGACTGACCTCCCTTTTATCAATGCTTTGTTTAATTATGCTCTTTTTATGGACTAGAGGGAAGAACTTTTAAAAATTTTAGTTAAAATTCATTCTATTCCCTTCTCCTCTGCATTGCTCCATATCTATTCCCTCCATTTTTTTTACCCATTCCCTTCCTAAAGCACTAATCATATGTCAATCACAGATGATAAAATAAGCACACTTTCTTGGGTTCTGTAATTCATTCCAAACAGCCCCTTTATGCCAGGCTATACTCAACTTCTCTTGGTATGGTCTTACACTTAGTCTGGTTTACCTTTCCAGACAGGGATAGTGCCTCTTCTAAGAATGAATAGTCCCCCTTCTTTCTGAAAGATAAACCACTTGTTTCTGGAGGTACTTTTCTTAAGAAAGAAAAAATGAAAGAAAGAAAGAAAGAAAGAAAGAAAGAAAGAAAGAAAGAAAGAAAGAGACAAAAGAATGAAAGTGAAGGTTTTATTGGGCAACATTCAAATTACTATTTTGTTATCTATCTTCTCTAACACAGAAGTGTGCTCAATTTAAGCAAATGGTAATTCATTTTTGCTTCCTTCCAAATTGCTCTTCTGTGAATTATGTTCATTTATTTATTCGAATCACTGAATAGTTTTTGGATTTCTATTTTATTTTGGCAGTGTCCAGCACATAGACTGAGTTATTTGATGCTGTGAGTTACTTGGTGCTGATGCCGAGAGCTGTTCAAAGATGATTAAGAAATACTTTCAAGAAACTTGCAATTTGGTAAGGTTTTGAAATAACTGATAATTCAAGGTAGACCATCACAAATATCACCCAAGTTAAATGACATGAGTATTCAGAAAAACATTCTCCTGAATTTCTTTTATACTCCTTTAGGCTAAAATCTTTATTTTGGACTCAGGCATTTTAAAAATCATGTATTACAAGGCATTTTTTTCATAATATGAAGTCTTTTTAAAGTGACTAAGTTATAAAAAGTTTCTGCTATTTTCCCTCTCAAAGAATCACATCTTTCGCATCAATGTGTCAAGACAACCCTATAGCACTGGTGAACTCTGGTAAGCATGGAAATCATTTTTAAATGTGGAAACCAAGATATCAATGGCAATATTTCATCAGTACCAAAAGGACAGACTAATGTAATTGAAATAAAGAATGCCTCAACAGTTCAGAAATCATGCCCAGTTAATTCCTTCACTTAAAGCAAAGGAAAAACTTTCTAATGTCATCAGTTCAGGTGTCTACAGACAAGTATGCACTATTAAATAACTCTTCATTGTTCCTAGACATCAACAGAGAGGAAAATTATTAATATTTCTAAATGACATATGTGGGTTTTGTGAAACAATTAAATCACATAGTGTAACAATCACCTGTAACTTTTCAGCACCTTAGAGAGTGCCTGACTTATTGTATGTGGATGGATATATGGATCTGTGGTATCTGTTGTATCCACCAACATGCCTATAATACAGAAGGTAATTAACACATACATGTTGAAGGGTCGACTAATGCGTAATTCTTATTTTAGGTACTCAACTAAGTTATGACACTCGTTTACAATTCTCAGCGCTGAATGATGAATGTTCCATTGGCAATTCCAATAGCTGAGTATTTCAGGACAAGATTTCAGTCTGTACTTCCAGGGTTCCAGGACCACTGCTGTGAAGTTCCTTTACTTGGTCAAAGCACACTCAAGGTTTCCAACTCAGCTGGAATGTCCATTTCTCAGGAGTTTTTCCTTGACTCTCTAAGACCATCTTTTATAAGTATCTGTCTCATGACTCTCCTGTATCAGACTCACTTGGATTAATTGTAAAAGTGCAGATTCCTACTTGAGAGATTATTGTTACACTCATGTTCATGGAAGCATTATTTACAGTAGCCACAGACAGAAGCCAAACAAATGTCTATCGAGAGCTGAATGGATAAATGAAATGCAGCATATGCATACCATGAAGTATGAAAAAAGAAGAAAATTCTAATATATACATGTTGCAACATAAATGAACTTTGAAGATGTGCTGCTGGGGGAAAAGTCTAAGGAAATGATATGGAGAAGATGCCAGGATTGATAGAAATCCTGAAGATGGATGGTGCTGATGGTTACACAGTAACATGAATATATTTAAGTCTACTGAACACCAGAAAATGGTTAAAATGGTAAATATTTTGTAATCGTTCCTTTGCCACAATTTAGAAACCATGTTGATTCCTGACTTTCATCCAGACCTATTAAATCAGAAAATGGACCGAAGGGAAAGGAAAAAGTAAGGTTGCAACTAGAAGTTGTATGAGGATACATAAAACTCCCCCTGCTTTATACCTCCACAGTAATCTCTGCTTTTCCTTCATGATCGCTATAATTTGAAGGCAGTTCTGCAAGGGATGGACCAATGGCTGTCTTTTTCAGTACTGTATATTCAGTATTTAGTAAAATACCTGGCTCAGAGAAGAGCTAATTATGTAAATGTTGAGTTACTTAATTTGAATGTTAGCCTCATATTTCTTATTTGCAAAGTAGGTACAATAATTGCCTTAAATGATTAATATGAAGATTTGAGATAATGGACATAAAAAACTTTGTACCTTAACTGACTCATAGTAAGCAATTGATCAAGCATTATTATTATTATTATTATTATTATTATTATTATTATTATTACTGGAAGTATAGTTATTCTGGATTTCGAATGGGAGTTGCAACCTCAGATCCCTATAGGCTGTGGTGCAATCAACTGTAAATGCCTCATAGACGAGTTTACCATAACCTAGTGTTTGTCTTGTGCTGCTACATGCTCACGCAGATTTAGAGCTAGAGATCTTTGAATTTTTATAGAGAAACTGAAAATATAGATTTTCAATTTGAAATTTTCAGTTTATTTAAGTCATTTTAAAAAGATTTTAAAGCCCTGTGCAAACCAAAGCAAACATGTTTGTTCATGGACCATTAGTTTTTATCACTTGATTCATGCCAAGGTTCATGGTATTCACTCTTCCCACCAAAAGCAGAACTGGAATCATCTACTTTATTGGACTCATTGTAGATTTGGGTTTGGGAGACCATCTAGTTCAAACCAATCAAAACCATAGAGGTTAATCCCAGCACTTGGGAAGCAAAGGGAGGAAAATCTAGAGTTTGTGGCTAGCCTGGGTATCTTAGCAAGACCTTGTCTCAAAAAACAGACGAATAAACAAGTAAAAACAAAAATAGAAGCAAGAGGGGTGATAGTGTCCTTATTTTTGTTTTGCCAAGAAGTTCAAGGATATGAGGGCCCAGGATGGATGTTGGTGGATGCTCCCAGCAGCATTGAGATTACTACCAACCCAAATGGTAGGATAATAGTTGGAGGTCATGGTGTCTGCTCATATTTAACTGTTTTGTAGTAGGTGTTTTGGTGAACTACTTAACTGCCTTTGCAGTAGGATATTCACCTATACCTAGAGGACAGAATTAATTCCTACAGCTAGGGGGCTCCAGCAGTCCACCTTTCAGACACAAATGGATTTGTTAGAATTTGCCGATCTACAAATGGAGGATTATTTTCATTGTTATCTCTAAATATTAATGGATTGATATAATTTAGACATTTTAATTCATATGCAAAATACTGATATTTTTGTCAAAATCCTTTTTTCGTTTGCTTTTTTCTTTACATTATTTTTTTTCTGTGTGTAATTAAACTTCTTGGTATTATGCTCATAGCATTTCTCCAAATTTATAAATTGGAAAGTAAATATGTACTTACATTGGAAATTATTGTCATGTCTGGTAATCATATTATTCATTTAGGTCAGTATATTTTAACTGAGTTCTTATCTAGCACATCTAGGGAAAGACAATACATTGATACTGATAGATAACAAGAAATAAACTCTCCCTCCACAAAAATTACATAATTTGATCACTTAAAAACCCAAACAACTTTTCAGCTTTTAGAGTTGCTCGACAAAAGAAGATTTAAGTGGAGCATCTGAAGTTTCATCCGCTTGTCACTCCTGCTATTTTTTCTGACATTTCCACTATCAAGGCACTGAAATGTACTAATTTAGCCTTAATTCCCAGTTTCTCCTTCTTGTGCCCTCCATTCTGCTCTAGGATATGTTTTAAAAGCACTTAGAGGCACTTAATGGACAGATTTAGCAAAATCTTCATCCTGTTTTCACAGCTCAGTCGCATACAAAAGACTGAATAAACTCTTTCCTCCTCCTGCCTTCATACCCTAGAAATATTGATTGTGGTCAAGGGGGGAGGGCGGAGAAGGAGATTTCTCTTGTATGAAAGCTACATAGAAAAAATTTTTTTTGAATTGGTTCTTTTCAGATGCTAAATGCCCACTTCCTCTTTCTTATCAGCCACTTTAATGTAGCACTGGAAATAACAGTACTTAAACAACTACCCACACATATTTTCATTTTCCTGAATATCTCAAACATCACTATTTCTCAGATATACTGAATTCAAGAAAACAGAAAATGCATTTTATTCCAGATTCTTCTTTCAAATTTGCAAACTCAAGAGAGTTTAAGGGAAATGCAATCCACATGTTTCTGGACTTTTCTACTTAAATATATTCATCTGAAGGTTTTTTTCCTCCCCTCATGAAAGTGATTTAATGTCTGTGAAGCTTTTAAAATAAATCTTGATGTTCCACTTTCTTTCTTAACTAAGAAAAAGGAAGTTTCTTTGGATATGATTAAATCAATATAAACACTTTAAAATTTGACTTTGGCTTCAAATTAAGTCATTTTGGTAATGAACTCACTTCTGAACTATCACATTATATAATCCTTCATCTACTTTTATCATTTCCTTTAGTATAATTTCTCAAGTCTTTTTTATATAGTAAATCATTCATTTATTCAAGTTGTATTTAGAGTACCTACTTGCGCCAGGCTTGCATTAGGTGCTGGGGATACAGCAAAGAACACAACAGGCACACGCTCTGCTCATGCACTTGGGAAGTCCAGCAGGAGACAGAGACACTGAACAGAGGATTGCAAGTCTCACGAACGATGCCAGGTGATAGGAGGGAAGACGTCGCAGAGGAAGTGTCTATCCTACAAGCTGAGACCTCCAATCAAACAAAACAGGGGGCAGCTGAAGAGCCAAGTTAATAAAGCAGCAGGTATTAAACTCTGAGGTGAAACAAAAAGACGACCAATGTGGCCAAAGCTTAGGAAAGTGAGGAGAAGAGGTGCAAGATACGGCTAGGGCAGATCATGCAAGACCCCACATCTCCATCTGCCTCTACAGATTCATAGCACAAAACTGAGGCAGGAGGATCCCAAGTTTGAGTCCAGCTGGGGAAACTTAGCAAGAGCCTGTCTCAAAATTTAAAAATAAATAAACAAACAAATAAATACATAAATAGATGAATGAATGAATGAACGAATGAATGAATGAATGGCTGGAGATGTAGCTCAATGCAAAGACCCCAAGTTCCATCTCTAGTGCCACACACGCACACACAGAGAAAAAAAAAAACAAATCACAGCATGGTCATGGCCATTAATAGGAACAAAACTGGTCGCCCTCCCCACAGCCTGACATCTCCTACACCAGCCCACTGTGAACTTTTCACCTGACTGCCACCAGCAAGGCAAAATAAAGGTTAGCCCACTGAAATAGTTTAAATTATATATAGATATGGATAAAGTATAGATATTTGGTATATCCTGTCCACATGTATATGCACATACTTAGATGCTTGTGTGGATCTTTTACATTTTATAACCTTTTAAACTGAGTCCTTCCACCATGTCACTGCCATTATTTTGATTTAGATTTCTTTTTCTTCAGGCCTTTGACTTTGAAAACAGCTTCTTCAGTCTCCCTGTCTCCAATTTCTCACTTCAAATCTTGAAAGTGTTTCTTAGTTTAAAAATGTCATGTCCTTGGTTAGAAATTTCTGAGGAGTCCTAGACGAACCACTGATACACCTGCTTTTCTCAAGGTGCAGAATCCAAACTCATCTCTGGTCCAACCTACCTTAGCAACCTGGTCCTTCTCATTGCTAACCTCCCCACTGCCCGCCTCCAGCACCCTAGACTATAGTCACCCAGCCACACAAACTTCTCTTCATCTGATGGAATAGCTTTCTATCTATACTGTGAAGAACCTGCTTCCAAGAGATGAAAATAGCAGTTAGGGAGATGTCAGGTTAGCTCCCCCAAACCTCAAAAAGCCAAATGTGTTGAGAAAAAAGCTGAAGTTTGTTAGGCACTGACTTTGGCGCCCTCCATTCATATGTTGAAATTCTAACCCCAGTAGCTCAGAGTGTGACCTTATTTGGGAATAGGGTATTTACAGAGACATGCAAGTTCAATGAGTTAAAGTTAAAATGAGGCATTATAGGGTGGACCCTACTCTAATATAACAGGTGTCATTTAAAAAAGGAGAAATTTGGACATGGATACAGACACACACACACAAACACACACACACATGAAGAATGCCTTGTGAACATGAAGGCAGAGATGAGAGTGATCTAAGAACAGATCAAGAAACAACAGATTGCCAACAAATGGCCAGAAGAGAGGCAAGGAATAGATTCTCTCATAGCTCTCAGAAGGAGCTAACCTGTCATCTCCCAAACCAGAACAAGCGAACATTTCAATGGAGTGCCATCAGCAAGGCAAAGCAAAGGTTGTTCCACTGCAACAGTTTAAATTATATATGGATACAGGTAGATATCCTCAAATTTCTGCTGTTTGATCCACCATGCCCTAGGAAACGAATACAAAGTTAAATGGCTTATTTCAGTGTTAGACTTTTCTTTTTTTTTTAAATTTTATTTTAATGGTACATTTTAGATGTACATAGTGATAACATTCATCATAGGGGATTTGTACTTGTAGATGATATATCTTGTTGCTTCTTTTTTTTCCCATTCCCCTCCCTTCCCTTTATCCCCCCTCCCTACTTATATACAAAAGCTTTGTTTCCATTTTTTCCTTCCATTTCTTCTCTTGTCCCTCTGTTCCTTTCCCTCTCCCCCTCCCTTGTTCCCTTTTCCATTTGGACATTTTCTTCCCTTTCCCAATATAATACATTTTAGTCTTCATTTACACTTTCAGTTTCTCACACCAGAGAAACAATGCAGTATTTAAACATGTGTGTCCAATTTATTTCACTTAGAGTATGGTCTCAAAATACATCCATTTCCCTAGAAATACCTCAAACATCATTCTTTATGGCAGAGTAGTACTCCATTGTAAAAAAAGAAAAAAACAACACTTTTTTTAATCCATTCTACAGCTGATGAGCAATTGGGCTGTTTCCAAGATTTAGCTATTACAAACTGTGCCACTATAAACATGGGTGTGCATACACCGCTGCAGTATGATGCTTTTAATTCTTTTGGGAAGATACCAAGAAGGGGAATAGCTGGGTCAAATGGAACCTCTAGTCCAGACTTTTCGATCTTTGATATGCTGATGTAGGCATACATCTCCAATATAAGGTGTTATGGCTTGTATATAGGTATCTCCCCAAAGCCTCATGCACTCATAGGTGGAGCTTTAAAAGGAGCTAGCTAGATCTGGATGTGTAATAATGGGATTAAGGGTGTGATACTAAATTAGTCCACTGATTGAAATCAAAATAGTTCTAGGTGTGGTGAATAGATTTACCGAAGCCAGAAGCCCCACCCTGGGTATGGGGGGCACTACTCAAAAGGTTTGTAGCCTGGATGGGATGAAAAGGAAAAGGAAGCTTGCTCCTACACTTCACTGCTCGTTGTCACTTGCTGCCTTCTGCCCACCCTGCCATAGACTATTTCTCTGCTGCCCTGCCCCTCTACCGTGCTGCCCTACCTTGTAGCCAGCTGTCCATGGACTGAAACCACTAAAAACTGTCAGCTGAAATAAACCTTTCTCTTTTAACTTTGGGTGTTTGGTATTTTGTTTCAGCAACGAGAAAAGTAATTAAGACAGAGAGGATAGAACATCACCAACTTGTGTGACGGTAAATTTTTTTCCTTCAGTTCATCTCATGGGATCAGTGTTCTGAAGATCAGATTCTGGGAAATGCTGACCTAGGATCCTCAAGTCAACTAGAGGTTAAGAAAGAGCATATGCGGTGAGCAAAAGAGTAAATAGGTTTGCCCTGAATAACTAATAGCCATTTAACACTCCTAGAACACCTTCCTCTACAAAGTGAATCTATAATAAGTAGTTTTTTGGCCCTGTGGAAAGCTGAGTGAAAAAATTCCTAGTGGTGAGAGAGGAAACATTTGGAGCAACCAGATGTTCCACTTTGTCTCTAAGTATCACCTTGACCCAGGATCATTTGTATAATTTACAGGGCCCCATGCAAGTGAAAACACAGGACTCTGTGCATACATTATTAAGAATTTCAAATTGGTGACAGCAGATCATTAAACTAAATTTAAAACCCTTCTTAGACATGGAGACCCCCATGTGTTGTACCTGGGTCTTGATGTTTATAATGCCAGTCTCTTTTTGACCAGGTCAGTGGAAACCTTTACACTCTTACACCACCAGCTGTTCATTTCATGAGCGATATTAAAAATATTTTGTGTTTGGCATACCCAAACTAACCCCAGATTTGGGGACTCTCTAGGGGGGGTCATAGGATTCAGTATAAAAATGTGTTCATGGCTGTGATCTGTCAAAGAGAAAGGAGAAAAAGCAAACACAGAAAAAGGAAATGTGTATGAGGCTAAGTCCAAAGGAAACCAGATGCAAGCTTGCAGGATCCTCTATTGGAGCAGTAACACAGAATGCCCTTAAGGAAGCTCATCAGAGATTCAGTGCCCAGGGTTTCTTTTAGGAGCAGGTACATCGTCACCCCCTTCCTACCCTGTACCAAAATTCTAATTGTGCTAAAAAGTGTTTACATTCACAGGAAATACCAAATTCAAGCACAAATCAGCTTCTCTGAGACTTTCTCCTACTTCAACTGAGGGGATAAACTCAATGAATTCAAATTTTTCTGTTCAGCAATTGAAGATGATTCTTCTAGAAAGCTTGTAAAAGATGACACACAAGTGAGTTACATTTATCTGGTTTAGAAAAATTGTTTCTATTTCTGCTTCTACAACTTGCTGGGGCAAGAGATAAAAGTGAGAGTTCATTGCACCTTTTTAGAAGTATCGCATTCAAGATTTTGTGTGAAGTCAGACATGGCCGAGGTCTTCCCCTGCACAGTAGCCCAGGCTTGACTACCAGTTACCAGAAAATATTTTCTTTTAGCAATCTTGGTGCTTTCCACTCCAGACCAACCTGCACGGCAAAGCTATTGTCCTTTCTCTGTCCAACCAAGAGTATATAAACTCAGTTGTACTAAAGCACAATTGACTGCTAATTTAATGCTGCTAAATTAACTCTCCCAAGGATGTTTATGGCTTGACAGGGGATATTAATTATACAGCGGCCTTAAAGATGGACCCCCAGCTAACAAAGTAAACTGTCATTTTGGTAGGACACTCACTTGATAAACCCTGGAAGGGACATTCATTGTTGAACTGGAAGCATTCAACAGAAGAACCAGTTAAGTGCAATGAAAGGCTGCACTGACTGGATATTTTCAACCATTTCCTAGTTTTCATGACAATTACAGTGAGAATGACCCAGGTTATGTGAACTGCCACCTAATATTTTGGGAAGGAAAATCTGAAAGGGGTCTGGGCTAAATCTCCAAATGACTCAGATTTCTATTTATCCAGATTATGTTTTGTTTTGATCAATCTATACATATAAGGCTACTATTTTAGTATTTCATAAATAAAGAAATTAAATAGTTCGCTGATAATTCCAAAGATAAAGTATTATTTAACACTCATCAACCCAATGTACTAAGGGATAGATATCATAAATTTGATCTTTTGCCCTTTGGAATACCAGGAATTTTGGGTAGATAATGTGGCAGATCAGAAGGAACACTATTCTTGAAACTTGGCTCCTCAACTAAGAAGCTGAGTGGCCTTAAGCAAGTCACTAGACAACTCTGAGCTTCAGTTTCCTCATCTGCTTAATGAAGAAAATAACTGCTCTACATCACAGAGTTGGCATAAATATAAAATAATGTCATTTAATTCACAAGAAAATGGTTGACAAACTATAAATAGTACGTGTGTGTATGCACACTCTTAAAAATAAGAGAAAGTGGTTGCGTTTAAGAAAATCAGCATGTTTAATAAATGATGGCAATATCCCAAGCCCATTATGGGAAGCAGTTACTGTCATTGTCTGCATCACTGATGGCACAATTAACTTAATTAACACATACCTCTATGGCAAGTCTGCTGAAATAACACTTTTCCTTTTAACATACTCATGGTTTGCCAGCCGGGCATCTCCAAGTCATGTATCTTCCAAGTAGGGAGGCCAGAATGTTAAATGGCTTCTAGTTGGTATGCAGAAAACAGAATTCCACAATATCCATATCATTAACAGTTTGAATTACTACACAAATATCAGAAGCCTCACTAAAATCTTGTAGAATAGGGCAGAAACCAAGGCATCTTAAAGTGGAGGTGTGTCTGGGTGGGATGCATATGATCCCATGAGGCAGTGGTAGCGAACCTATGGCATGTCTGTTACTTGTTTTTCTTTTACGATAAAAGGTATTCGTATGAGTTGTTTTTTTCCAAACTATAATGTCAGTACTCAGGTTTAATTGCAGGGTTGGCACTTGGTGATAAGTAAGTGGGTTTTGGGTTACAGTTTGGGCACTCATCTCTAAAAGGTTTGCCATCACGGCCATCAGGAACCCATTGTCATCAAATCCAGAGTGACTTCCCACAAAAAAGGAGTCTTGGTCCTTTAGTCTGTCTTGGTGGAAATAAGGGGTTTTGACAAGTGAGAATGGGTTCATGTCTACATGAGAAGAAAGTCTGTAGGTACACAGCTTCTTCATACTACAGAGTCTAGCATACTGCCTTGGTTGAGGGCTATACGGGGCTGAAAAGGAAGACCTGGGATAAAGAGACATATCAGTTCTGTTCTGGAGGGCTTTAATTTCATTTCACTTCTCCATAATTGAACAGCTCTCAGGAATGGTTTCTTCTCCTCTCAATTCTGTAGATCCATTTCATTTTCTACCTTTCGTCTCCTCCGACTGTGCAGAGCTTTATATTTATTTCCACTCGGGTTGATAACTCATCCTATGTTCTTTACTATACTATTTGATTATTTCAGATACACAGCTCATCTCCCCAGTGAGATTGCAGTTCTCTTCAGAGGCAGTATCCTGCGTTTCTCAGAGTAGTCTGAAAGAGGACAGGTTCATGATAAATACTCAGACAATAATTGTTCGTTAAATTTATTTCCTTTTATTTTTCTTTTATTGGAAATTGGGTGCATTGGTTCTACAAGACTGTCTTGCATGTATTGGAGACACAATATACTAATGGTTTAAATAAGACAAGTTGATTTGTCTCTCACACAATAGTAAGGAGTGGAAGTTTCAGGGAAGGCAGACAGCTGTGCTCCTGAAAGTGGTCCTGAGACTCAGACCCCTTCTGTCTTGTCACTCTGCTGTCCTTTTTGTGTGGTTTTTGCATTCCTGGTTGAACATATCACATCAAGGAACAGGACGGATAATAATGGAAATGTGTAGGTAAGGGTAGCTTCTCAGAGGGTCTTTGTATCATTTCTGCCACAGGTTATTCATCAGATGTTGGCTCCTACCATAACTGGCTGCAGGGAAAGGTAGGAAATGTAGTCTTTATTCTGGTAAATGTCCAAACCAAAAATCAGTACTATTAACATAATACAGTGGATTTCAAATCTTTAAAACAATGATTTACAGTAAGAAATGCATTTTCCATGACAACTCAATACAGCATCGTATATACACACATATAAATAAAACAAAACTTTTATGAAAGAACACCTACCTCTATTTTGTGCGACTTATTTCTTTTTTTGGTGCTAGGATTGAAGTCAGGGCCTTGTGTTTGCAAGGCAAGCACTCTAACTACTGAGCTTAATTCCCAGCCCTTGTATGACATATTTCCATGCTTTATAAGTACCAGGCATGGTAGCAAGTGCCTATAATCCCAGCTACTCAGGAGGCTGACGTAGGAGGATTGAACGTTTGAGACCTTGTCAAATTAGTGAGTCCTTTTCTCAAAATATGAAGGGTAAAGGGGCTGAGGATGACCAGAAAAGGAATATATATATATATATATATATATATATATATATATATATATATATAATGTTTAAAAAAATTGTTTAAAAAAGTGTTGTTAAAAAAGTGTTCAGTCAATGAATGAAGTGCGGCCTGCAGTCTGAAAGGCAGTACTATAGAAGGATGAGAGAAGAATCCTAGGGCTTTTCCAGAGACCAAGGGGAAGGAAACACTCAGGCCTGCCCTCAAACAAGATAATTTATTTGCCTTGCAGCATGCATCACAGTTTTAGCTACTAGATAGATACAAGAAAAATAAATTACAAGGCATGGATGGAGTCTATGCCGACACTTAGACAAAAAATGAAAGACCAGTGAGGGTTTTACCCCTTTTGGAAAAGACCAAGAGATCCTCACTCAGAATAGGAGAAGAAATTCTCTGTCTCTTAATATGTGTTATGTGTAGAAAAAAACACATGCAAAAATCTTACACCCCCCCATTGATCTTTCTGTATTCTAAGCTTAACTAATAATTCAGATCAAACCTAAGTGGATCTCATTTTAATTCTCTGTCATGGCCTCAAATTTATGAATTGTGTCAAGGGCAGCCTCCTATCTTCATTGAGATAGTGTATCTCCTAGGCTTTCCTAATTCACTTTTGTGCTAGTATAATCTGTATAACAGATTTGTCATTCGTTCTGCACACTGCAAATTTCAGGAAAACCTCATATTGTGTGATGTGTTTTCCCTGACAGTTTCAACTGACTTTTGTCAGATTTTTGACAGGAGAAAATAAAACCAACAACTTTGAGAACATTACACTGCACTCGTTTTCAGAGCAACAGTTTTGGAGGAGTTGAAATGACTTCTAAATGATGTCACAATAGATGCTTTAAAACAGGCCCAAATCCTTTGTGCTATAAGCACCATTGGCTTAATTCGTTCCGGAGGAGGCATCCTCTTTAACTGCAAACTAATTGTGTTATGGGCTCCTACTATGGTGCTTCCAGAGGTTTCATTTGTGGTAAACAGTGCATTTCCATGGCATTGTAGAAAGATGCCTGGGCAAGAGGCATGACAAGAGCAGCAACAGGCTACAGAGCCTCCATTGTTGCATCAGGGTCCATGAGACCCAAGTCCTCGGTCACGTTACTGTTTCTCCGGCTTCATGGCTGTGCGGTGGGGCCTCTCTCACCACTTCAGACCTAATGAACATCAATAGAAATGACAAGTTTTTACTGCCTTCAAGGCTGCTAAAAGGCTTCTGAAGAAATGAGTCAATGTTTTCAGTCTTGTTTTCATTCCACGTCCCAGAGCTCACCCCGATCGGCATCTGTGTTTGCTTCCTCCAGAGAGAAAGAGGCTAATTACTGGACAAAGCTCGGGATTAAGCTTCCCTCTTGCCCTTCTGAAGGAACAGTCCCATTGGAACGGGGCTTAGGGCTTATTAGAAGAGTGGTAGAGAGAAAAAGGTGTTTCCTTGGTGCAGCCCTTCCCATCCTGCCTGGATAAAAAGGCCTGAAATGCTTGGGGCTTTTAATCCAACACCTTTGGAAATCACTAGAAAACCCTTGCAAGTTCCCTGAAATGGGGTATCTTGTGCCATATATTCAAGCAATACGACATGACAGGCACTTTATTTCATCAGGGCCACACACCTTATGCATTTTGTGGCAGAAGGCCAAAGCACAAATGACTTCAGTTCTCATGGATATTCTTCTACAAATGCATTAAAATCCTTGCAACTAACTGACTTATTAGTACTAAGAAATGAAAATTACCTGAAAACGAAGGAGGAAGAGAGATTTCTTAAGATAGGTTCGTAAAGGTCAGGCACCCTGACAGCCAATAAGAACCTTCCATTTGCAAATAATGTCCAAAAGACGTATCTTAATATAGTCAGCCTAGAAAAGGGCTCTGAAATCTGAGAACTCCCTCTTCCTGTATTGCCAAAGGGCAAGTGTCAAAGTACAGCATTGGAAGGCGAGATCTGTGTCAGCATAGAGACCAATACACCCTTTCTGGTTTGGATGATTAATATTTTCTCATTTTCCCTAAAAGATTGCAAGAGAAGTTGTGTGTTTATGGAAGAATTTATAACACGTTGGGGCCAATTTGGCTTTTAAAAATTTGCCTTTGAAGATGAAGGCTTCAGGGCGGGTGTAATCTGGCCCTTCTCCCAGAGAGAGGTGCATTTCTAGATGATTAGAGAGCTTCAGGTGGTAATGTTACTCTGCTTCTGGCTTTTTGCCTTAAAATATGACCTAAGGCAAGCTATCACTTCCCAGAAATGAAATATGTCATATGTTACTATTAAAGTGAACCAGAAAAAGAGCATTCTATTACAATAATGGGTTTCATTTAAAAAAATTTAAATGTCAAATCCCCAAAGGAATAATACATATCTGATACTATTATTGAAATAGCAATACCAGTAATTGTATGAGGTACTTATGTTTAGTATTGTTCATATAGTAAAGAAATTGCATAAATCTTTCAGTAAAATTATGGTGTCAGAGAAAATAAGAAATAGCATCACTTATTCATGCAATCAATTGACATTTATAGGTGGTGACTATTTGTCAGTCATAATTCTAAATGCTGGGGATGCAAAAAAATAAAAATGACTAGAATATTGTCCTGCCTTCAAGAAGCTCACATTTCAGGTGAAGAGACAAATGGAGCAAGTAACTACAAAATAATATTGCAACACATATGACAGAGGTTTCAGTGGGAGTGGGGGCTACACTAGGGGAAACTACTAGCTCCAGTGGAGGGAGTTTTTGCTATCCTTAGTTTAGTGACCTGTTCAGTTGAGCTGACCCTGAAAATACCAGGATGAAGCACGTATTAAGCAGATGGAAAAGAATGGGCAAAACTGTAGCAGCAAAGTTAAACAAATAAATAAAAGCATGGTACTTTTGAAGACTGGAGTATAGTTTTGCATATCTACAAAGGAGAGCCTGTCAAACTAATGTCAAATAATGGGCTATAATTGACCACTTTGAGTTAAAGAAACACGAGTGACTTTTGAGCAGTACACTTTTACAAAATGAATACGTATTTTACATTACAGTCTGTAGGGCCAAGGCAATGACAGTAAGAGACAAAATGCTACATGAAATAAAACTCTCATACCATGACTCATCTGCTAACTTACAAAAATGTACTTACATGAAGAAATACAAGAAGATTGGTCACTTCAAGTGTTTATGGGTAGACGGAACCTAATTTTGTAGCATTAAACCCAATTTTCAACAGAGAAAACATGCCACAGAGTATTTGGTGAACCTTTGTAATTACTAATATTTGATATTTCAATGTCACCTTGTATCCTGAGATCAGTCGTGTACACACAAGAACAGATAACCAGGGCTGGGGATTTAACTCAGTGGTTAAAGTGCTTGCTTAGGAAGCATGAGGCCCAGATAACCACCAAGGAAACGTAGATAGTACTAACAGATTAAGTCACTACTTTCTATCTTCCATATTCCAAGGGCTTTCTGGCTATGTATTTCTCTCTTTTGGCAGTCAGTGGATATACAATTGTAAAGCAGTGATTTTTATGACTTCCTACTATAACAAGTCTTAGGCTAGGTTATGGGCCACATCTTACCATTCATAGCTCTCCTGGGAGAGATGCGCTTTTGACACATCCATTCCTCTACTGCTTGGCTTTTTTGCCTGCTGGTCTCATCCTGAGTGGAGAACATACTTGGCATTGGCTGTGTCTTCACGGATCTTTCAACTTCCCCAAGAGAGTAACAAGGTATTATCATCATTATCAATATGAACGTTGTCATTATCATTATCCTCCCAACAGTATCTCCCACTACTGCTGCTATTCATAAAGCACTCACTTTTTGACTGCACGAATCTACAATTTTAAGAACTTTTATATACACTCCATATTATCTAATTTCACACCAAAATTAGAGGGTGGTGCTGCCCACAGAACTTTCCATGATGATAGAAATGTTCTATATCTTTGTTGTCCAAAACGGTAGCTATTAGCCACAAGTGGCTGTTGATCAGTGGTACTGAGGAACTACATTTTTCTTGTATTTAACTTTAATTAATTTCATTGAAGTAGTCACATGGCTAATGACTACTGTATTGGATAACATAGTTACAGCAGTTGATGGCTTATGATTACTATTTTTAAAAACAAATTCTGTTTTCATCTTCAGTAAGAATTTAATAAGGGCTACTTTGAGTGAATGGGTCTGAAATATTCTTAAAGCTTTAAGTATTTTAAAAGAGGCCCTATATCCTACTTCTGGAGAACTTTTAGTGTACTTTTTTCCACTCCATTAAAATTTGATTCAAAAGATGTCTGTGGAATGCATAGGGTAGTATGGAGTCTTTCTTAAACCAAGAATTTATGAAATATGTGGGTGATGTCTTAAAGGTAATCTCACTGTCATCCAATCATTCCAAGTGGTCAGCAGTGATGGGCACTCTAGTTCATCTACTGCAAACCAGAATTGTGTGCAATAACCAAAAGGACATCCAAAAGAAAGACAAGTGCTTCCACCTATAAAATAAAACGATCAAAGAGGGTTTTATGTTTTGAGTATCTGTGAGGAAACACAGTCTTCAGATAAACTCTTAATTTCTTTTCAGCCTTCCTCTCACCAAAACTGCCTTCCCAGGATTTTTCTGGTTTGTGTGTGAGAACATGGGAATAAACTTCTTTAAAGCAAAGAAACTGATTGGAAGACTTAATTATATTTCTGATTAGTCCATCCTGTAAGTCAGACTTAATACCACTAGAGAAAGAAAAGTAGGCTCTGGGTTTGAACCATCTGTCGCAAAAATGTGACATATGTTTGCTTTGTTGACTCAACAACCAAGTGTAAACTGATATACTGAACTAGAAATCTGTGTCATATGTGTGCGTGCGTGTGCATGTGCGTGCGTGCGTGTGTGTGTGTGTTGAAGGAGGGGTGCCCGATGAGGGTATCAGTCTCTTCATACCTGCCTCTGAGGAACACGTGCGCAGCCAAGGAGATGCGCGCATTGGTGGGCTGTCCGCGGGGTTTGGGGCTCACACTGAGGCTCAGACACTCTTTGGCGACTCCAAACAATGTGCAGCAAGCACGCTAGCAGCCGCCGCAGCTGAAGGGCGCGCCTGGCCGATTTGTACTTGAATGGAGAGCTATCCACCCCTCCTCCTCTTCTCCTCGCGCTTTAACACCGGGCCTCAAACTTCAACCAAAGCTCGTGCCCTGTTCAATTAACCCCCTTCGATCAAAATGAAGGCTACTTTCTGTCCTCCATGGCGGCCCATTGTTTGGTGTGATAGGTTTGCAGACTTGACAGCTGGGTTCACGCAGACTTGATTCAAATTCGGTTTCCCTGAGAGATGAACTTGGACATCAGCAAAGATCTTGAATACCGACCCTGAGCCGCCAGGCGGCCACCCACCATTGTTCGCCAAACCCCATCTCCGACCTAGTGCAGACTTGGGTGCCCCAGGCGCCTCCGAGTGTGCGCCAAGTGAAGCGCCAGTCCCAGTAGGGAGGAGATTCAGCAGCAGGACTGGGAAAAAGCGGTCCCAGAGGTTGGGGTGAAGGACTGTGTATATGGTTGGCTTAAAAAAAAATCTATTCATGAAACAGGTAAGATGGAGGTCATTTTATGAATTCCCCAAAGCCAGGTCTGACCAGGTTTAAAGGTAGTGGGTTGAGGTCTCAGCTTCTCTTTCGCCGTCCAAACTGGAGGAGACAGGTAGACACTGCACATATCAGTGTGCGTGCGTGCGTGCGTGTCTGTGTGTGTGTCTGTGTGCTGGCATAAATAAGCCGGTGGGCACATCCCACGATCACTTCTTAGAGACCTGAGTCTGAGTACATCTTCAACGCTCCAAGTCCTGAGCCACATCAGCGAGTGTCGTGGGACAAAAACTTTGTGTTCAGAAGGGTCTGGCAGGGGTACACTAAGAAGAAAGAGCCCTTGTGCATTGTACTCTTTGTGTGTGTACGCGCTCGAGCGCTGGGGGGGGTGGGGCAGAGAGAGAGAGACAGACAGAGAGAGAGAGAGACAGAGACAGAGAGCGAGGCACACAGAGAGAGCCAGAAACACAGAGAAGCAGCCTGGCGGCGCCGGCGGCTGGCTGCATAGCGCTCCGTGTCCTGTGCGCGCTTGCTGGTCGGCCTCGGGTCCCACGGCGGGCGAGCATGTACCGCTGCCGCGGCTGTGTGGACGAGCTTCGGAGGCGACTGAGGGTGCCTTGTCTGGAGGCGGGAACAAAACCAGACCGAGAGTACTCTGGCCAGGAGAAATCTGGCTACGCCGTGCTCTTCACCACTTCCGTTAACCACTAACATCCCCATTGAGCATCCTAAGCCAGTCAGTGTCTCTGCTCGCAAATTGTCCCGGCCAACTCGGCTCTAGGAGCTCTAGATTACTGCATCTTTTTTCCTAGCGCAGAGAAAGAGAGCCTGGAAAGAGAAGGAGGAGGTGACACCCCTTCCAAAGAATAAATAAATAAACTGGCTCCTCCCTACAGCCGAACGCGGTCGGTTGAGTCCAGGTTAGTGGCCTTGGGAGTTTTCTCGTGATGTCTGGAAACCCATCGCCGCTCTCCCTTTCCTGCCCGGGACGCCCCCTTCCATCTCGTAGGCCAACTTTGAGCCCCCCGGGGAGGGGTGCTTGTGAAGCCGGGTTGCACCTGCCGGGGCGCGCGGGTGCCGCGGCCGAGCACGCTCTCTCAGCGCGGTGGTGTGAATGCGCGGAGTCCCCGGCGCTCGGGCGAGTGTGTGGAGGGCGCTGCCGCTGAGGAGCGAGTGGAGAGCGCCCGGCGAGTAGGGGCGCACGAGCCGGGTTCCAGCCGCAGCCGGGACGTAGGTTCCCTCTCGCCCGACTGCCTTAGAAAAGAGGCGAGCTCCGGGGGTGGGGTGGGTGGGTAGGAGTCGGCGACCGGGTGTAGCGATTGGTGGTTTGCAAGCGGAGGGCCGGCGGCAGAGCCAGCGAACGAGCGGGCGCACGGGCAAGCGGAGGGGGCGGCCAACTTCCCGGGAGAAGGGGCTCTTTCCGCGCCGGAACTGACTGGGAGGCTGCCGCCGCCGCCGCCGCCGCCGCCCCCCCGCCGCCGCCGAGGGCTCGGACTCCGGGCAGCTGCTGGCTCCGCTTGCGGCGCTCGGAAAGTAATATTGATTTATTTATTTGCTTGCGTTCAGCCTCTTGGGTTGCAAACGGTAGACACCCCCTTGGACTTTGGGAGCTCGGATCCGACCTCTGCAGCCCGCAGCAGCTCGTTTAGACTACCCCGCCCCTCCCTACCGCACTTGCATTCCCAGAGCCGGGACCCTGGTGGGGGTGGGTCATCACCCGGGTGTAGCAAAGTCCCTCAAGGCGGGAGCTGGGGCGGGGGGGTGGTAAGAGGGAGGTTTCAAGGCTCTGGGCTCTCATTTTAAAGCGCCTTCTCCCTTCCAGGTTGGGTCGGACCTGAACCCCTAACAGCAGAATCGCCTCCCGGCCTCGCACCCTCCCGGAGCTGAGTCGCCGGTGGTGGCGGCGGCGGTCGGGCCGGGGGTTTCCTCTCGCACTGGATGGAGCTGAACTTTGGGCTGCCAGAGGATCGCGGCCGTACGGGGATCGCTGCATGGTGATCTCTCTCGGAGAGACCCAGCGGCGGCTCGGGATTTTTTTGGGGGGTGGGGCGGGGACCAGCTGCGCGCCGGCACCATGCTCTTGGCGACCCTGTATTTCGCGCTGCCGCTCCTGGGTAAGTCGAGGCCTTCACTGACTTTCTTACCTACTGAGTCTTTTCCATGGGTTCCTTGCCGTACCCCCTCCCCCTTTAAAAAAATTGCGGCACGGGTGCGGTGGATGAGGGAGGAGGAAGTTTCGTTTTGAGGAAGGGGATCCTGAATCGCTGGGCTTGGGAAGCAGTGATCGCGCGGCATTGCCTGCAGCTCTTGATGCTTGGTTTTTATTTGCTGTGGCTTTTACTGACCCGGACCGGCCGGGAGCGAAGGAGTGTGAACCCTCCAGCCCCAGGCCTGGCGCCCCTTTCGAACCCCGAGGAGCTCGAGGAGGCGCGCGGGCAGGTGGAGTGTGGGCACACACTGGACCGCAAGAGCAAACTTTGAAGGAAAACTTTTTTTCCGAATAATGTCTCGCCGCTCCCCGCCGGGCAGACTGCGGACCGCTGCTCGTCTGCCTCTCGCCCGGGTTGCGTTGGGCTTCCAACGCGCCTTCACGCTTCTGCACAGAGCGCTCTCGGGCTGCAGTTCGGACAGGACGCGAGGGGCTAGCGGCTGCAGTCTAGCGTGCCCGGGGAGGCGGGGCATCCGCTGGGGCCGAGCTGCCCCAGGGCTGTAGAGGGGTGCGCGCGGTAGGCGCCGCAGGCTGTGGGGCAAAGCCCGCGGGCGCAGTCTGTGGCGCCTCTTCCTCTCCTGGCCCGGGGAGGAAGGCATGGCGGCAATAGTATCATGGGCGGGAAAACGAACTCCGTGGAGCAGGGAGTGGACCCACTGCCTGCCTAGAGCGCCCCAGAACGCTGGACGAACTTCGTCGTCCCCGGCGCGCGCCTTTCCCCGGGGTCGGGGCATTGGGGTTCCGGTCCCGCCACACTCAGGCCTCTTCCCCTCCTCCCCGCAGACTTGCTTCTGTCCGCTGAGGTAAGCGGCGGGGACCGCCTGGACTGCGTGAAAGCCAGCGATCAGTGCCTGAAGGAGCAGAGCTGCAGCACCAAATACCGCACGCTGAGGCAGTGCGTGGCGGGCAAGGAGACCAACTTTAGCCTGGCATCGGGCCTCGAGGCCAAGGATGAGTGCCGCAGTGCCATGGAGGCCTTGAAGCAGAAGTCGCTCTACAACTGCCGCTGCAAGCGGGGCATGAAAAAGGAAAAGAACTGCTTGCGCATCTATTGGAGCATGTACCAGAGCCTACAGGGTAGGCGCCCACCGCCTGCCACCCACTGCCTGTCCCCCTGGAGGGCAGGGGGCCCTTGGTCTTTTTGCCGGCTGAGCTCATCCTGCCCAGCTGCGGAATGAGGACCTTTCATTGGCCCCCAGGGACAGCAGCAGCTGGTGTTTGCTGAGGCTGAGCAGCATTGTTGCTGCCAGTTGCTGGAAAACCCAAGAGGGGGTTGGGCCACTCCTGGGGCCCGCTGGCCTTCTTGAAACCTGGTCAGAGCATCCAAGTAGGACCCATTAAAAGTCGCCCAAGGAACTCATAGCTTCTCTCCAAGGAGAGCCAGCCTGAGGCGCTAGCTGACCTCACAGATCAGTGATACAGTGGGTTGCTCTGCATTTCGCCTGAGTTTCCCCCTTTCTTCCCTTCTACCTATTCTGACATGAGAAAAGGAACTCTAAAAGGTTCAGTGTAATCCAGTCTATCTTTACCCCTCTCAAACTGATCAAAGGCAGATGTATGAAAAAGCCATTTATCATCTTAAATTAGCTGAGTCTTGAACCAGCTGCTGTGGTTCACCTTTGGTTAACACAGAAGCAGCTCAGGGAGAGAAAGATCACTTGTCACAGCCACCCATTCTAATGAGAAATATTTGGTACCCATGTGCCAAAAGGGGCTTAAATTTGTAAATCTGACGCAAATGTCCTGTGTATTCTTCACTGAGGTGCATCCTGAAACAATGTAGTATACAGATTTGATCTGTGAGGTACAACTTCCTCCGGCATCTCTATTCAAGAAAACCTATTTCAGAGATGGACTCTTGGGAGGGCGCTTTACCACTTAAGTTAAATCCTCAACCCCAAGAAATGGACTCTTTTAATAGCCAGGATACCTGTTTTCTGGCCGCAGGCCATGTTGGGGAGCACACAGAAATGGGGGCTTCTTCTGGGTCACCTTTCTTCCACTGGCTCCTGGAGGTAAGCAAGGCTTGTGACGTCATTGGCACTTTCCTCTCAGATTTCAGTCCTTTGCCGAATGGGAGAATTTTTTGGCAAGAAACAGACTGGGTCTTTTTCCAGTGTTTTCATGGCACTCCAGGGAGAACAAAGACAACAGAGATACAGGAATGGGAAAAAAAATAACTAGCCAAATGCATGCATTTGAAATCTTTGAAAATTTTAGTATCTTTTTGTTGCACAATCATAACATAATTAGAATTCAGATTAAGCAGCAACACACTGCGTGAAATGCATCTGTTTTTCACATCTCTGCCCATTGTTTCTGTTGTTGTAGGAAATGATCTACTCGAAGATTCCCCATATGAACCAGTTAACAGCAGACTGTCAGATATATTTCGGGTGGTCCCATTTATATCAGGTAAGCAGATTTACACTTTCACTCTGATGCCTTTGCCTTTGCCAGTTTGAAACTCACTGGTTTGCATTCTCCTTGGCTCTCAAATAGTGTATAAGTAGATAGTTGAATGGTATAGTGTTTCTGGGAAATTAGAAATAAGATGATAATAATGAAGAGGCATAACGCCTAACGCTGATTGTATGACTTAAAAGTAATTCTAAAGGAAGTAATGTGGTACAGTGCTTGGGGAAGAGGTTGCAGGGAGGTGACTTTGTTGAATTTCTTTTTCACATTAAAATATGATTGGCCAACTCTTGGCGAAGGGGATGCCATTTCTGTCTGTAGGTGGCAATCGTATTCTCCTGTTGTTGCATACCTTACACAGTCTTCCTGGAATGAGCTCTATTCTGATGATGCCACTTTCTTTAGGGAATGGAAAGTAATCTTAGGTTGTTGAAGAATTGTGGTTAGACTCATTTGTCTGCCTTTGATTAAAAAGATTAAGCTCTGCCATTTGTTAATTATTCTGTTTCTAGTTTTTCCTGAGCAAGTATATGCATTTCTGAGAGAATGTACTCCTGTCCAGTGGCTCTTCAAAATCTAGTCTTGCTTCTCATGGTTTGTTTTGTCTCTCTCTGGAGTTCTCCGTTTGGTTTGCAAGTGAGCTTAGTTTTAGAATTAAGTTTTTCACAACATGTGCATTCAGACAGACCATAAATAATGAGTGAGGCAGTAATTTCTCTTAATGATATACAGATTCCAGACTGATGTTGTCTTCATTTTTTTACAGGTAAGATATTTTCTCAAGTATATATAGCAACCACAGATTTTGTTTCTTGGTGGCTTAACTTCGTGGTTAATATTGAATTTGATTGTGTGGGTTGATGGTTTGTTACAGATGAGAGTTCTGGTGTTCTAAATGCTTTATGTTTTCCTGCACAAAAGCCACAGAACCAAGAGAATGCATGATGCTGATGTTATGTGTGAGTGTATTATACATTTATTCACCCAACAGCCACTGAGCACTTACTGTGTTTCAGCTACTGTGATTTTGAGAGTGAGTCAGTTATCATCTCTGCCCTCATGAGTCTTAGGCAGCCAGCCACTGACATTTATTGAGCCCTTATTGTATGCATATACTGTGTTAAGAGCTTTGCATCATTAGCTTATGTAGTCATCATCAAGTGCTTCTTGGGTGTCATTATTTCCATTTTAGAGGTGATGAGATTGAGGCACAGTGAAGTTAGAAAACCAGCCTGAGATCACATGGCTCCTAAAAGTTAAAGCCAGAATTTCAACCCAGATATATTTGATTTCAGGCTTTACAAATATACTATTTGCCGCTTGGAGTGTAGTCTTCAGACCAGTAGCATTGACCCATCCAGGGAGTTATTTAGAAGTGCAAAATCTCAGGCTCCTTTCCTGACCTACAGAATCAGAATCTGTGTTTTTGGTAAGCTCCCTGGCTGCGACCTTCATAGGTTCATAAAACGTGAGAAAAACTCCTCTGCACGATTTTGCCATTTAGGTTAGAGGAAAACTCAGTGTGTGTGTGTGTGTGTGTGTGTGTGTGTGTGTGTGTGTGTTAGGATAAGGTATAAGGGTACGATTAATTTAGCATCAGAGACATTCATGTTACTTGAATAATGCTGATAATTTCCACTCCAAGTTCTCTACTAAAACGCTCTTTGTCCTATGAGTCCAGCCCCGACAGTGACTCAGAGAGTGGAAGAGCAGTGCACAGAGGAGTGCATGTGACCATCTGTATTTCTGCCTGTAGGAACTAAGGTGGGACATGGCCAGTTGGGTACCAGAGTTGAACCTGAGTTTTCTCAAGCTTTTGAGGGGTGATGACCCCTGCGTGTTGCCTCCCTCGTGGGAGTGTCACTGCCCAGTCTTCACTGGTTGCTGAAAGGGTATGAACTTTCCCATGGGCAGTAGGAAGTGGGCAAGGAAGGGGGGCCACTTCAGAGTTGTTATGAATTAGGGTCTTTTACAGACTCAGTTTCCCTCTCTGGATTGCTCATTTCATTGGAGTAAATAATCTCTGGTCCTAACACAGTCCATGATTCTGAAGGAAGATTGATTGAATTCACCTCCAGAATCCCACCCCTGGGCTCCTGCATTGCCTTTCTGATCCTTCCGGTCATTTCTACACTCAAAGTGCGATAGTCATTCCTAGGTACCACTGGCTTTTCTGAATTTCTTTTATTAGTATCGGAAATGATTCATGAATCTTTGCATGGAGCAAATTTCACTCGTTGGTTTATTGGCCCTTCTCTCAGCTAGGACGCTTTTCACAGCAAGTATGATCTTGCTTTTGTGAGACCTGTCTTGCCGAGAACCCAGAAGTCATAATGAATTAAGCAGAGTCAGGAAGCCCTTGTCCTGGGCTCCATTTTATATCTCAAGGGCATTGAATTTAGGTTCCAGCACTAATGAGCTTTGACCTCTGACAGTGTCTGTGTTCCTTAAGTGGGTATAGTAAAGCCAAATGGAGCCTTGAGAGGTTTTAAGTCATTGAATAATACATATTAGCCAGTTTGGCCTTTCTAGGATGGAGAAGGACAGAGAAGCAAGATGATAAATGTTGCTTTTCGTGGTATGAGTCTGAGTTTCTCGAACATCTTTTCTGTCTTGAAAATCTCTCAGGGAAAGCCAGGACAGCAAGGTCTCTGCCTTGTACAGATGTAGTAGCAATCAGTTTCCATATTTGGATTTCTCTGCCCAGTGTGAGGAGTATGTTTATCCACATACATTAAGTAAGTGTGAGCTGACTCCTTCTACTTTGACATTCTTGTGTTTGACATTCTTGTGTTTCCATTTTCTTTGGATTTCTCAAAGACACAGCTGTCTTTGCCATTGTTAACTTACTAACCCGACAAAAGACCAGGTTGAGGTATTATCCTTGGCCTGGTAGGAACAAGGAAGGGAGCAAAAATAAGGTGGGATCTAAAAACCGTCATCTGTGTTCTGGAGCCTGAACTGCAGAAGGGAAATTGAACAGCCTAGTCAGGCGTGAATTTCGGTGGTGAGCCTAGTCTTGTGGAAATTGGATAGCAGAAGCCTTTGGCCTGGGAGGCTTGCTAAAGGGTTTGAGGGGGTACACGTCCCTCGGGTTGGTGCCAGTGCAGTTTTCGGGGGTCTGGAATATGAAGGAAAAAGTAAACTGGTGCAAAAGGATGTCTGAGTAGAGGGAGGAACGCAGAAGTCCCCTGGGAGCCGAAGGGCGGCGCTGTGTGGGAGCTTGGAAGCTCAGCCTGGAAGCCAGGATGTGGTGCTTAACATCTGCCTCACCTGCTACAGATAGCTTTGCTCTTCAGCTTCTGATCTCCCTCTCTTTTTCTTCACAAAAGTTCAAGCAACAAGAAGTAAATAATGACTTAAAAGGATGATAAGCATGTTGCTTTTTTTTTTCCCCATGCTGCAGAAGGGGCAAATTCAGTAGTGAGAAAGTTTGAAAATACAATGGGTGCCCAGAGAAGCATGAGGGTGGAGGGAGAACATAATAATCCCCTTTGACAACAAGAGAAAAAGAGGGCTAGAAGGTTGCAGAGTATTGATTGCAAGATTGGATTTTGTAGAGAAGAGTCAAGAGATGGCAGGCCTTTGGTGGATAGAATCAAAGTGCAAGGCTTCATATACAAGAGTCAGGTGGAGCGATTGCAGCACACCAGCAAGGTCAGGATTAGAATGTTCTCAGTCTGATTTGGTGAAAGACACCATCCGAAATTCTGGCTGTCTGATCACTTCCCTCCCTAGTCCTAGGAGTGGTTTAGACCTTCCTGGAAGCCTTAGGGTCTTGACAGTAGTAGCAGAGTAATTAGAAATAGTTTGCTTCAGGATGGAGATATGCCTAAGCTCTCTCAAGTCCGGCCCCTTTTTCTGCATGGTGTTGTGATGCCATGTTGAGCGTTTCTAGTTTGGTGTACCATCATATTTCTGTTACTATTTTAAAAAAAAACTTTATTAAAAGTTTTGCATATCGTACAAGAGCTTCATGACATAATCTGCAGGACGGGAGAGAAAGGCTTGGACACACCACCTCTGAAGGGTGTGATGATCTTTTTCTTTCTACCCAGCTCTCGAAACAGCTTATTGTTGTGCTCCTATATTTGAGACCCTGTTAGTTTCCTGTTATCGACTTTGGCCTGTGGCATACTCTTTAGCAGGCCAAGAAAGCCCTCCCCAGCTGGCCCTGCTGCCTTCCTTCTTAAAGTCCCACATCCCCTCTCCACTCCTGCTACATGGGTGAAGCAATTCCCCATCTGTTCATGTGCATTCACTGTCCTGTCCCTTTGCACATGGCTTTGCATTGGCTTGGGAAAGTTCTCTAACTCTTTAAGAACATGATCAAGTTTCGTCTCTGTGGGCCTTTCTGGAATTCCCCCAAACAAGCACTTCCACTCAGGACTCCCTCATGCTGCCTTGTGCTCTTGCCTTTATGACAGCCGTTAATCCTGGCATCTCGAGAGGACTTATTTATGTGTCTGTGTTTCCCTTTGGAAAGCCAGGGGCTGGCTCATGATGCTGGTGTCTGCTCAGCGCCAAGCGTCCTTCTTGGTCCAGAGGAGATATCCCATCACCCATTAGTGACTGAACGCCAGAGAAGTGTCCATAGAGACCTAGTACAAACTTCTGCTTTTACAGACTCTAAGCACAAAGACGGGAAGTCACTGGACAGGGCCACAGTGCTTGAGGGTAGCTTTAGGAATCTTTGCAGGGACACTGCTTACAGGAGTCTAGTTGGTTTCTTTCTGCTGCATACTCTCTGAACTTTGTGCATTCCTGGGACCTCAGCTGCCACTTACACCAGTGACTCAGAGCCTTCGCTCCTACTCTAGCCTCTCCTGAGCTCCACGCCATTACTTGTGTCTGAGTTCTGGACAACACCTGGATCTCTGTTACCCCCAACTCAGCGTGTCCAAAGCGGATCTCGCAGTCTCCCCCTTTTCTCCTCCTACCTTCTTTTCTGAGTCTCTCACGTACAATGGCACTGACATTTGCCTGGTGATGTCTGCGATAAACTGTGGGGCCAACACCCTCCCTTCTGCCAGCCTCGCTTTTTCACAGCACTGTGACCAGGGCCTGCTGAGATTACTTGCTCTCCTTCGCACTGCTCCCCTCTCTCCATTCTCACTGATCCAAATTGCCTCACACTTAAACTTTGCTTTGGATTTCTCCCTCGCACCCCTCCCCCCTTGTTTCTATTTCTCCCAGTCCCAGGTCGCTTATCACTGCCAGGTTTTAGCTTGGTGCCTTGAGGCCACACTGGAACCATCTGGCCCGAGTCTTCCTTCAGAGTTTTACTGATCCACATGCCGTCTTACCCCTTACATCCTGTGTCATAGATGAGGCAGGCTGGCTGCCTGCTGTTCTACTGCTTTCTACTGCTGCCCTCTGCACACACCGGTAATGGAGAAGGGACACATTCTGCTTACTCCAGTGACCCTCACCTCTGCTACTCCTTATGAGCAAGTCACTTGAGTTCACTATGTCTCAGCTATCTTGGATATAAAATGGGGTGAATATGATACATACATAAAGTAGGCCATGCTAGCTGTTGGCTCAGGTCTAGCTCTAAGACCGGGCCTCTTCTCAGCAGACCATACTTTCTGATCGTGGAATACCAATTCTGTGTCTTGAAAAGGGTAGCAATCTGAGCCTTTGGGAAGGCAGTTCATAAACTACCTTGCACAAGAAATGAAAAATCTGCCTTCTATCTATAAGGCTCTAGAGGAGAGTCCTGTCTCTTAATAACGCAGCTGGATGCTTAACTACCCTCCGGGGAAGGGCTTCCTGTCCCCTCTGTGAATCCCTCCTGCTCCTTTACACCTCTGTCCTTGGGCTCTCTGGTTGGAAGTGAGTTTGTTGCAGCAGGTGAACACCCAGACCCAGAGCTCTTCTTGTGCTTAAGGATTCCTGTGATCAGCCTTCCCTTCTCAGCTTCACTGATTCTCATTCCTCTGGCCTCATCCCATAAATCTTCTTCCCAGCACCCCTTACGGCAGAAGAATTACTGCTCCCTGAGAAGGGCATGCCTTCAACCTGGGAGCGGCGTCCGTCTCCAAAGGCTCTGCTAAGTACACTTACATTTCACTTTCACAGACCACTACTTTTGGTTTTTATTTTCTTCCTCTCCTGCCCCTCAGCATTCCATTTTTATTGTACAACAGTATGAAATTACAGACAGTATAAAAAGGAAAAGAAAAGATAACCACTCTAAGTTAACATGTGACTTGAGTCTTTTCAGTCTTTTTCTTTAGATGTGACGATGTAGATATGTGTACACACACGCACATACACACACACTTTTTTTCTTTACAAAAATTGGCTCCCAGTTTGCATAGACTCTATTGCCTGCCCAATGACCTGAAGAACCTGTGTCTTTTTGTTTCACTGACCACCTCCTGAAGACAACATTTTATTATTTAGATTAAATATCAATTTAAGACATTTCCTGAAAAAAGCAGCAGAACATTGTAGTAGTTAACTATGTATGGCAGAGGCCTAAATATATTCCACTGAAGGCTATGAAGGTGGAGACAGTCAAATATTTTGCATAGAGTTACTGTAGATCTTGTTACCAGAAAAAGGGAGATAAAACATCAGTGAGTGACAGGTAATTGCACGAACTGAAGATTGTTACAAGGTGCAAAATTATTTATAGCCAATATGTCTGTCCTCATTCCTTCTCCTTAGTCTTCTGAAGTATTTCTTTCTTCCATCTCTTAATTTTTATGCTGTCAAAGCTTGTTCATTCCAAAGGATATCCTTTTTTTGTTCTCTGGGACATAGGATCAAATTCTCAAGAGAGAGTATCAAATTGGGCTTGTTTGGTCCAGAGAGTACTGGTTCAGGCATTAGGAGCTCTGTGTTCTCCCTTCACTTTGACCTTTAACTAGCTAGGTGACCTTGAGCTAGTATTTGCCTAGCCTGAGCGTCACTCGCTCCTTTTACAATGTGAGCACTGTGCACTATGATATTTAACAGATTTTTTTTCCCATTCTTTGAAGGTTGTATATGTTGAATCTTATACTATTCTGGAACTTACTATCTTTTTTGCTAGCATTTTCTTCATGCCAAGGAAACTTGTTATCCTGGTATATATATCTTCCATATTAATAACATTTATAAAGGATGATTTATTCAATGTTTACCTTACTTTGAACTTGAGTGTATTTAAGGCATCTTATTTGAGTACATGGATGAAGATAGAGTAAGAAGCAGGAAATAGAGAAAATAGGGAAAATGAGGAAATGAGAATAGAAAAGAGAAAATGAGACCAGGTGTGAATTCAGTAGACAAAATGCGTGGCCTAAGATTATATTTAAATAAATCAAATTATCAGAAGTGGCGTGTGTATATGGGAAGAGTAAACATCGCTGGATGGTGGATGCAGTAGGACTTTTGGAGGTCATTCTAGTCCAGTACCCTTATTTTACTGATAAGAAAACTGAGAGTTCCATAAATTTATAGGACAGGAGAACATAAATTGTTTAGGACAGTGATGACAAGTAAAATTAGGTGTGAGTTTGTTTTTCAATTGCTATTTGAAACTCCTTATATCTTGGCATTTCCCCGCCCCTCTTCAGTTCCTCTTCACCTGGTCAGATGTGTGCCTGTTTGGGACACCTCACTTGTTTCTCTCTCCTCTCTTGGTGATAGGTCTCTAGCAGCAGGAACCGGTGACTAGAACACTAATTTTCATATTTTTTATCCTTCTTCAGAGTTTTCTGCAAGGAAAAATGAGAAATCATTTGTTGCTTTAAGCCTTCCCAGCTCCCACATTAAAAAAAAAAAATTAATCTTTCGACTGGAATTTTTGGTTAAAGAAGCTAACTACTTCTAGTAATTTTGAGACTCAACTAGCTGGGTCAGTGATGAAAATGAATGGATGATTTGCATAAGGGGCTAATTTATTATGTCCCTTGGGCATTTCTTTCATCTCTCTTTCCGTTCTAATTAATGTTCTAAGAGGGTCTCTCACCATATCTGAAATTAGGGGTGAAAGGAGCCATTGTTAACCTTTATTACTATGATTTTTTTTTTTTTATCTTCCGTGATCTTTTACCCATTTTCCCCCTCATATCCGGGATTTACACAGATAGGGCTGCATCGTGTTTAAAGAGATTTTAAGGGTGGAATCTTTCATGATCTTTCTTCTGATACTAGGGTGTTGAAGAAATCAAAATGATTCAGATTAGTTTTTCACTGCAGAGGGATTTGCAAAACACAGAAAAATGTGACCCGGGTGGTAGAATTGTTTCTAAATACAAGCCCCCTGAAACAACCATATAAATGTGTGTGTACACACATGGGTTTAGATATATCTGTGTATCTGCCTACTCATGAGGGTGTATATTTATAGTGCACATAAATAGTGCAAATGTCTATATTTCAAGCATTTTGCCTCAGAAGATCTTCCTCGACATGTGTTTCAGTTGGTCCTGGCTGTGACAAAGGCAGCTGTGTGTGAAAGAGGGTGACACAGCTGAGGAAGGGAAAGAACAAGCAATTTCTTCGAAAATCAATTGCAATTTACTCCTACTAAATTGGCCCAAGGTCCACCCTGTCCACACATTAGCATATGACAGACTTTTAATCATTTGGTCAAATGGCCTATTTTTGGTCAAACCACAGTTCCCTCTGGGACTCTGTCCATCCCAGAGCTGTGTATTTCTCAAACTTACAGTCTCCAAGGGGAGGCTAGTGGGGAAGGAGGCATCTCTCTGGGCGGCTCCTGCTGTGTGGCCTACACTGAGCTGCAGGTTCATAGAAGTGGCTTCCTTTTGGTCCCCCACCATGCTAAAAGGTAGGTATTGTGCACTTTGATTTTTGAAGAGTAAACCCAGGTTCAGAGAGATCGAGCAGCTATCTCAGGGCCAAACAGCCAAAGTATGTAAGAGCATGACGATGCTTTAAGCACGGATCTGAGTCCTTTATTCAGAAAGAAATATTTAATCCCTTCTCTTCCTCTTAATTCTCACCTTCTCCTTCTTTGGCTTGCCTCTTAAAACGCTCTTTGAAAAAGCCCTTTAAAGTTGAAGTGGGGGTTGAGGATTTAGCTCAAGTGATAAGAGTGCTTGCTTAGCAACCTCAAGGCCCTGAGTTTGATCTCCAGCACCTGCCCCTCCAACTAAATAAAGTTGAAATATAAGCCATTACCTATTATTTTAATATTTAAACCTGAATTCTGATGGGTTCTTAATTGACAACCAAAATCCAGAAAATGTACACTATTAAAACCATTCCTGTGGAACTGCAGAAATATTAACCAAAGAAGCAATTTCTGGAGTCTATCTTTTTCATTTCAGTGTGAGATGGAAAGCTTCTAAACTAGAGCAGAATGCCTAGGGCCATTTTTTGTCATGTTGTCATATAAATAGCATTACACAGTGGTAAAGAAAGGAATACATAGTTGAGCCCCACTTTAAGGTGACCTAATATGCTATTCATTTGTCTTCCCTCACACTGGCACTACTTTCCTTTACGTCGCTGTGAATCACCTAAGAAGTACCATGTCAACTGTTATTTCTGATGCCCTTTGCACATTATCATTTTGGGTACACTTAATAATGTATGAAAATAAGTATCGATTGCATTCTTTGTAGGAACAGGCCAGCAGGTTTCTTAAAGCCTATGTTTATGAAATGTTTCATTGATCCTTATTCCTGCGAGTTTCAAATAAACTCTTGATGAAGCAGATGCCAGGAGATTACTAAATGCTGGGGAGTCCTCAATGGAACTACTATTTTTTTCCTGATTTTAGGAATATTAAGTAACATTTAAATGGGACAGTGAATCAAGGGGACAATGGGACCAAGTTGAAATTCTGCACATACTCTCAACTGAAAGTGACTGCCCATCCCATGATAATTCAGAAGAAATAAAAATAATAATTACGGCAGCTGCAGGAGGCAATGTGCTAGGTGTTTTACATGTAATAACTTGTTTACTCTTGTTTAGTAGTGAGTACTTGCAAACCCATTTCAAGTATGAGGAAATTGAGTCCAAGTAAGAAACTTGTCTGAGGGCATATCCCTAAGGAGTGGTAGAGCCAGGATTGTCCTCCAGGAAGGGCAGGAGAAATGTTCCAGGAAAGTTAAGTGCACAAATTACATGAAAGATTGATATACATTTTTTAGTAAGGGATATGTGTGTGCATTTATATGTATATATTTTTACATATGATGTGTATTATATATGCAGCATTGTGTGATTTTATATAATATTATGTTATATATAATGCATACTATATATATGTCAATACATGAGATAATATGAGAATATTATGTGTAATGTTACATAGACATTTCATATGATATATAATATAAGTATAATATATGTATGTCATGGGAAGGGCAGTTATTTTCAGAGTTATGGGCAGAGTTTCATCCTAGTTACTCCTTTTCCCATTCCTAAGCTTGAGAAAAAATAGTGGTCCACCAAAGACTTCCCAGAATAGTGATCTCCTGGTATCTGCTTCGAGAGTTTGTTTGAAACTTACAGGAACAGGATTAATGAAACATTTCATAAACATGGGCTTTAAAAAACCTGGTGGCCTGTTCCTACAAAGAATGCAATTGATGGTTCTTTTCACATATTATTAAATGTTCACAAAATGGTGTCTGCACTTAGTATTACATAAAATTATGTTACATATACAATACAAATATAGTATCTCATGTTACATACATATATGTCTTATATATGTTACACATAATACATATATATACATATGCATGTAATATACTCGTTATATATTATTTTACATAACTCATGTAGTTATATATTCTGGAATGAAAAGAAGAATCCATGAGTTTCTGTGATCTCAATCAGTGTTCAGATTTTCTTTGTGGTAGAATTTCATTCTTGCCAAATTCGTTACTATGAGCATAGTGGGAGGCTCAATGACTCAGAAGGGAATAGGATACCTTCATTGTCTTCCAAGAATTCTCTTTTTAAAATTTTTGGGATAAGCATAAACAAAAGGAGTCCTGATGAGTGAGTAGAACTCTGTACATAACTCAAATGTTGCTTTAAGAAGGGAGTAACTACGTAGATGGGGTTGTGGGTCAGAGAAGGCTTGCCGAAGGGGATTTTTGAGCTGGGTTTTGTAGAATGGAGAGGAGTTGGTCACCAGAGAGCTCATTTCAGGCAGAAACAACAGAATGGGGAAGACAGTGTCTAGGTTGCTAATAATAGGCCAGTTTGCTGTGATGGTGAGGTAGGAGAGTAGGGTGTGGCAAAAGCTGGCTGGGAAAGTAGGTGTGACCTGTTAATTACAAAATACCAAACAGATGCAATTTCTCTTGAGAATGGCCTAGACTTGATGTCAGCCTGAGGGGTGAGATCTCAGTACCACCTCTCAGGACCTGGATGTAGAAATTCTCGCAAGTTTCCTTGAGATTTGGACACTGAGAAGCCGGAGCTATCATATCTTTTCATGATAGCCTGCACCACGTCTCTCAGATGCGGTATGTAGTTTTATTTTCTTTTTTTACTTTTTCTCTGTTTGGCCCGAACATGCTCTGCAGAGCAAGTTTCTCACAATTTTGCCTTTTAAATAAACTTTATTACCACTTTTGACTCATTTCGTTCAATTCTTTGTTCAAAGTGAGAAGAACCCAGAATCTAACTCTAGAAGGAGAGGCGAACAGTGCAGACACCGGTAACCTTAATTTGGAGTATAACTGCCCCATTACAGTGCGAGCACCAGGGGTAAGGAATGATGGGAGAAGAGCTGGCAGAGAGGTAGTTTGGCCAGGCTCAGGGCCTTGGCTTTGGTAAAATGAGGGAAAAGTGGGGATAGTAATTTACTTCACCATTACTGAGGTTTTTAGATGGAGTCAAACAAAATTGCCATTTTTGTATGTCAGCATGGCAGAATAGCAGAAATTCCAGAAGGTTCAACTTAACATAGTTTCATGTCACAGAAGTACAAATAAGGGGATTCAGATGCTTCTAGACTAGAGAAGAATATATGTCCTTCTATGGGTGTCAAGCCTCATCATGGAGGGGGCCCTCTGGGGAGGTAAAAGCAGGGGCAGGAGCAGCTTATGGGAAAGTAAACAACGAGGGAAGGCACACATTGCCATCAGCCTCTGCTCCTGCTGGAGACTCAGCAAGTGTAGGTCAAGTTCAAGCTCCTCCCTCCCAGACTTGCCTTCTCTTGGAGGAAGAGATGCACAAGGTTCCCCTGAGAGCAGAGCCAGCTGCTCACTCACCTCAGAGCTATCCGGTGAGGTCCAGGCAGCTCGCTGAATCTGCTTTTCCCCTTCCTTAAAGGTGAGCTCTGTGCACTTGGCTTTAAGGAGATAGAAAAGCAGTCAGTGGGGCTGCCCAGGCCCAGGCCTCACTGGGTGGTCCTGAAGACAGGTAGGAGGTGCCTGTGGAGCAGGACAGCAAGGCAGACAGACAACAGCAAGAATGAAGGCAGGCTGTGGTTGAGTAGGGC
Organism: Hystrix cristata; assembly: GCA_004026905.1. Classification (NCBI taxonomy): domain Eukaryota; kingdom Metazoa; phylum Chordata; class Mammalia; order Rodentia; family Hystricidae; genus Hystrix; species Hystrix cristata. The sequence goes on along the minus strand of PVJO010000414.1, from coordinate 149,335 downwards.
CTTGGATGCCAGGAGCCATTATGGCTGGGCAGAGAAGAGACCTGTGACAGTTGTTCATTGGGACCCCACAGACATTGAGTCATGTGGCGGGTGAAGAGAGGCCTCTGCTGGTGGGCCTGGGTGTGGGCAATGTGGAACAATGGCTCCCCACCTGCCTTTCTGTGGCACCCCAACCCCAACCTCAGCATTGCCCTCTGTCTGGGCTCGGGAGGCCTTCTGTTTTCTCACTTGAGGACGGTGGCTCACATGTAGACTTTGGTTGTTCAGGCCAGCACCATCCTCCTGTGAGGAAGGATGGCTCTGCCCAGCTTCCCTGTGGACCTCTGGCACCCTGATAGGTGGTACCTATTTGGAGAACCTCACATACGTCTTCTTTTTTTCATTTATTTTCTGTTTACTGTTTTCTTCATCTGGCTCCTAAATCCTCTGTCTCAGTTGGCTGTTTTCTATGCCAAATTCTCAACTTGATTCAGAACATTTCGCAAGAGTGTCTGAATAAAAACTCCAAGATTCTCAATGTAGGGAGTTGTTTTAATTGAAAGCATTGCCCACAAACCCCAGGGCACCACTGGGAGGGCAGGACGAGGAGGGTGGGCTGTGGGGATTGCAGCCAGCCATTACCACAGAGCAACTCCAGAGCCCTCTCTGCTTTCTTTCTTGAGCACAGGGTGTGTTTAGGACATTGCTTTAATGACTTCCTGGGGAAGGTGGGGCAGGTGGTGCTGCCCTTTCCACTGCTGGTGCTTCCTGGCAGCCATTCTCCCTCACATGAAGACCTACCAGGCAGACCATCTGCAGTCATTCCAGAGTCTAGGGTGGAGACAGGGAGGGGCAGGGGGGTGCCCTAATGATCCTAGGACATAATGCGTAATACCACTGGGGAACAAGTCTTCCCACCAATTTACACCCTGGTTTGGATTCCACATTCCAGCACTCACTAGCTGTGGGAGCATAGATGACAGCCTTCTTGATCTTCTGACTGTAAATGGGATAATAACAGTTATCCAGTTCATAGGGTTGTTAGAGGTAACATTTAGAGAGTATTTAGTGTGCTTTGGCACTTCTGAGCTGCTCAGGAAATGGGAGCTGAGTGATTGCCAGTGTATTCCTTTCACATGCATTCTAACTCCCTTCCTCCTCCTCAGTTTATTAGCATAAAGCAGAAGCAGTAGGTCATTTGAATTGATTTAAATCTCTTCTGCTTTGAAATAAATAAATAAATAAAAGGAAATATCAGTGGTTACACCGGAAATAATAATCACCAGTTCAATTCACTCCTGAACATTGGTTATCTCCTGTGGACATAGCTGTAGCTCACATTCTTCTGGAGCTTACTATGTGCTGGGCATTGTGCTAGTTGATAGGGAGATGACCCTGAGCCAGGAAGAAAGTACAGAGCCCAGGAAAGTGCCTTCGTGGGTAGAGGAAGGAAAGAGGAATAGAACTAGATGCAGGAAAGAAATTCTGGAAAGAGGTCCTGAGATCCTGGGTGTCGAGGGCACATTATTGAGAAACGGATGGATGTTCAGCCAGTACAGAAAACTAATATTGGATATGCAAGCCTTGTGTTTGAGCAGATGTGAGCATGGTAAAAACCTAGTGTTTTTTTTCCCTGATTATTCTCAAGAATGTTTAAAAAATGTAATGTTTGCAAACAAAGTAGAAACAGTTGAAGCATTGTTTTCTATTAGCAGTATAAGGTTCACTGGCTCTGGGTATTTTTTCATTCTTGTCTTCCAAATTGTAATTTTAAAAGATGAGGCATTTCATATTCAAGAGTTTCCTTTGTCTGAAATAAATTATTCATTTCTACCCAGTTTCAGAAACAATGAACATAATACTTAATGCATCACAATTAAGCAAGTGTAGCTTCATGTAAAATTATGTTCCGAGCGTTTTAGTGGCAAACAGAGCAGTGTATCCTATATCTTGTCGACATTTGTTCCTCAGAAACAAAACATAAAGAGGCAGAGACCCAGAAATGTGTTTTCTTTCTCTCATGTTGGAGGAGGGGTAACTTTAGACCCCAGAAATCTTGTTTTTGACATCCCACAGCTGTCGGTGACTGTGTCACTTTGCAGAGAAAGTGAGCTTACTGGGGATATGTTGTGTGTGGGGTCAGCTGAGGGTCACAGTTCTTGAGTGCCACACATTTATCTCAGTTTTTTGGTCTGGATGTGAGATCCTTCTAGAATCATCTCTTAGAAGGGTCTTGCCTGGATGTGACTTTCTTTTTGGATTTAGTAGCAGCCACTCCTTGGATGCTGGATGGCTGGTCATTTTCTCAGAAACTGTCTCTGGAATACTCCCTGGTGACAGGGGGTTCACCTTAGGAAAGTAAGCATTGCTAGCAAGAATCTAGATTTCCTTGGAAAGCTTCTCCAGGCTTGAAGGTTTGACGTGGTGCTTCCCAAGGAACATTTTGATGGGGGTTGGTGATTTAGCTCCGTAGTTAAAGTGCTTACCTCATAAGCACAAGGCCCTGAGTTCGATCCCCAGTACCAAAAAACAAAAAAACTCCAAGGAACATTTTGGGATGCCTCCCACTTGAATCCCAGCCCTGAGGTGAGAGTCAAAGCTGGCGGTAGTTGCCAAAGAGTGACCACAAAGAAGATTTAACTGTGAAAGTCTGTTGGGTGCCCATAAATAGGATATGAAATGCTTTTGTAGGCTGTTTCATTGAATCCTTGCAAAAGCCTTGAGTGACAGCCTAGAGAGGGGTAGGGGGGCACTAGTCACACTTTGCATAAGAGGAAACGCGAACTCAGAGAGAAGTCAAATGACTTGTTTAAGGCCACGCCATTAATTGGTGGCAGATCCTGAATTCCAGCCAAGTCTGTCTAGCTCGAAGGGTTTGCTAATGGCATGCAGTCCCGCTGGCTGCCTTTTTGATTGCTTGGTTAAGAACAAAAGCAGCTCAAGGCAAGATGGATTCTCAGCTTGCTGTGGGTCTACACACCATTTTGCCTTTGAATAGAAAAATGATCATGTCTCTCTTACTTTAGAGAGGCTTAGGAAGAGGCCCTGAATGTGGCCAGAGGTTGTCCTGGGTGCATCTCTGTCCTTGACCTTGGTTCAGTGGCTGGTGCCTGCTGTGGTGCCTGGATTGACTGCAGTGCTCTCCAGGGACTTCAGGGCTCTTGAGGTCTTTGCTTCCACCTTGGTGCCGATGACCTACACCTCCAATTTTGGTCGAGTCTCTTCCTTTGACCAGAGTTCCCCATGTAGGGTTCAGAGGATACGTAGGAATTAAAGCCAAGTCCTTGGGAGCCTCTGAGCTTTCACATTTGGGGAGCCCTCCTATGCAATGTGATCATCCAGCTGCTTGCTAGAAAGTTCCACCAAGATATGTTGACCATAACTCCGATGTGTTTCATGCTGAACTGGCCTCTTCTCTGAACCCTGGGGCATGAGGAATCTCCTTGGGATGTTTTTATGTATTGAGCGGGGTAGTGTTGTAGTGGAAATAATATGGATTTGGATTGTGACTTCATTATTTCATAACACAAGCAAGTTGATTAATTGCTGTAAGTCTCAGCATCATGATTTGTAAAATATGAATAATATTTACTGTGCAGAGTCATTGTGAGGATTGGATCTATATTGTGAGACCAGGTATTGAAGTGTATTGCACCAAGTGGAGAGGCTTCACAGTGATAGAAGTTCTTACTAAAATACAGGAACTTATTCATCAGTCTCAGTTGATTCCTGCACCCACAACAGGCTCACAGTCTGTGTGCTCATCTTTGCAGCTTGCCAGGGCATGGTGAGGGTATTTCCCTGACTTCCTGGCTGCTGTCCTAAAGCCTCTCTGCATTTATTCTTTCCATCCTGAAATGCATGACAACGGATTGCCTGCTTTGCCTGTAAAACAAAGTGGCCCCACTGTGTAGTAGGCACCAGCTGTGAACCTACTTCAGCCCTGCTTTATGGTTACTACTTTCCTGACACTTTCCAACAACACTGGTATGGTCACACCCTGAGCATTGACCTGCCCTTCCACACCCTCACTGTTCATTAAGAGAGGTTTGATGCAGATAGAAATAGCCTTTCAGAAATGACTCTTAATGAAGATCTGGCTTGTGCTCAAATTGTGGGTGGGCCTTAGAGAATGAGAGAGGGCGAGTGTTTGTGGGTTCCCAGGAAGGTGAATAGCCTGAGTTGAGTGTAGAATTTTCCAACTAAGAGCAGAACCAAATAGCTTTTTAGATAAGCACTCTGATGGGGGCCTTAAATGCGCAGCAAATATTTACTCTGGGTGTAAAACACTCATGAAGTTTAGAAAAATCCTAAAATGGAAAATTTACACTAGGGTTTTATATTTCAAAACAAAACAAAACAAAAAATTCCTATTGTGGTTGTTCACCTCCTCTAAGGAGTCTTTTACAAATGGCAGTGGCAACACAATGCTGTCCATTCCTGCACCTTTAGCCTCATTTCTTCATCCCTGTCGCCTTTTCAGACTTACACCCTGCTCTCTGCCAGCCAAGTGACCTTGGCATTTGTGTTCTGTAAGTCCTGACTGTGTGCCAGGTACCACCTCACCGGGTGGTCTTTGGGAGTCCCCATGTGCTCAGAGGGGCTGCTGCCCCTTGAGATTTGGCCTCCTCAGCTGTGTCTAGGACTAAAGGAGCTCTAGTGACAGTTTAAACTTCTAAAGTGCTGGCACTGGACTTGGGAAACTCACTCTGTGTGTGTGTGTGTGTGTGTGTGTGTGTGTGCATGCGTGCGCACGCGCTCACATTTGCACATATGCATGTGCGTGACTCCTGAGTTAGTCTCTGACCTCATAAGCATGTTACTTTCTTTTGCTAAATGCTGTGTTCTCCTCTGGCACAGCTGAGTGTTTGGGCCTTTTCAGTGGTTCTGACCTGACAATATCATGTGCTCTGCACAGCACAGCCACTGCCCATGGCAGAGGCAGTGTGATATTCTGATGTCTCTACCATATGTTGTCTTGGTTGAAAAAAAACCTTTTTTTGTTTTTTTGAGACAGAGTCTCACTATGTAGTTCAAGCTGACCTTGAACAACTCATTATATAGCTCAAGCTGGCCTTGAATTCGTGGTGATCCTCCTGCCACAGCCTTCTGAGTGTTGGGATTATAGGTATGCATCACCACGCCCGGCCTGCTTGGTTGAAAATTGTTCTGCTTTAGCTAGATGATTTCTTTGGAAGCTTCTGGTTCTGTTCTACTGTGTGCTCATTGGTGTGTCGTCAAGGACATTTGGATGACTTCTTCCTTTAGTTCATTAAAAGGTAGTTCCCAAGCCCACTCTTTGTGAGCTGGATGTTGTGCTAGGTCCAGTGATGCTGGCATGGACAAGACAGATGAAGACTGTGAACTTACAGGAGGAGAGAGATCGTGAGTTAAATAAAGCAAGTGGTTTGGGTGGCAGTCAGTGCTCTGAAGAAGAAAACAGTGAATCCCATTTATTGCACAGAGAAGTCAAAAAGGTTTCTGTTCAGAGGTGACTTTCAACTGAGACCTAAATGACAAAGAACTGGCCTTCCTGAGCACTAGCCAAAGAGCACTGTTGGCAGCATTCAAAGGCCCACAAGGTGAGTTAGGAGCCAGTGTGATGGGTGTGTGTCAGCGAAGATCTCCTCCTGCTACCCCGGGTTGAAGGCCAGCAATGGGGACAGGCTACCACCAGGACTCAGGAGTGTGCTACGGCTGAGGGTCACTGGGGAGCTAGGAGGCTTCAGGGACGTAACACGTGGTTTTGGGTATTGAAGGGGGTCCTCACCTTACCCAAGAAAGCATCGATGGTTGCATTTTACTACTCTACAATTCTTTTTTTTAACTCTACAATTCTGATAGAGAATTGTAGAGTATAAAAACAGAGAAACAGCTCTCTGAATTGAAGACTTTGTGTTTGAGTGTGACTCAGAGTGAACTATTTTTGTCCTGCTACACTCCAGGTAGATGCTTTGAAAATGTAGTTCTTAAATGATCATTCTCTTTTAGAGTTGGATTCACGGTTTTTATTGATTTGTCTCATTTATTAAAAAAGATAATTTGAAGGAAGATAATGATGGGCTGTGGATGTTGAGAGAGTCTTTCTGATTACCACATTCAGGCCCTGACTTGATAGATGGAAAACAAATTTAAAGGCCGGAACGATTAAGGGAGTTACAAGGAGACAAACTGGTCCTGGAGCTGGGTCCCCGCACATCTTCCTCTGTCCTCTGCTGACATATGTAGTTCGGATGGTGCCACTCAGGAGGTGAAGATTCTGTCCCTGTGGGCATCTATATTCTTAGAAGAATTCTTCATTTCTGCCCATTCTCTTTTCTTATCTTGTCCCCGCCTCTTCCTGCTTTTATTCCTACCTCTCAAACACATCAAGCTCCTTCTGCCTTGAAGCCTTTGTTCTTGCTTGCTCCCTTATCTGGAATATTCTTCTCTGTAATCTTCACTTGGCGGACCCCTCCTTGTCATTTTAAATCTAGGGTTTTCCATAACCACTTAACAGATATTCTCCCTCGCTCCTCACTACTACATTCCCGTTTCATGACCTTCACAGGACCAACCTGTATCCAAAATTATTTTGTTGATTTACTTGTTGGTCTGTTTCTTTCACTAGGATGTTAAATTGCAGAAAATCAAGGACCTATCTGGCCTTTTTGGCTTTTCTGTCCCTTATCCAAGAATGCCACAGGACATTCAGCAGATATTTATTGAATGAAGATGCAGTGAGGGGGAGCCCAGCAGGTACAAATAGGCCACTATTTCCTTGGTGCCTAGCACTTGGAAGATAGTACCCCAGTCATGCTGTTAGACAGTGTACAATCTTGCTAGAGAGGAGTGTATGTTAGGATTTTTTTGAGATGGAGTCTTGCTTTATTGCACTGGGTAGTCTTGAACTCCTGGGCTTCTTAAGCTTCTCAGTCCTCCTGAGTAGCTGGGACTATGTGGGTATGTACCACCATGGCCCAGGTGCCCAGGTGAGCCCTTATTAGTTCTTGGCTTTTATAAGAAATTTGAAGGTAGGGCTGCTTTCTGGCAGATCCTGTTGCCAAAAACATGACTTCTTGACCTCCAGCTCCTGGATCTGCCCGTTATATTGGAGGTGTCATCTCATCTCCAGAGTCAACAAAATGTCATCTCCCAGCAGTCTGATGCACTTCTTGGTAGTCACAGATGGTCCTGTGCACTTCTAGGCTTCATGGCCTCACACAAAATCCTGAACCCAAGTACTTGGGAGATAGAATGGTAACCAAAGTCAGACTCACCCCCAACTCTTGGTGCTTATAATGTAGCAGGGGAGAGAGATACAAATACTTAGAGGCTCCCAAGTGTGAAAAGTGCTTTGAAGGAAGGCAGGTGCTGCTAGGAGAGCTTGTAACAGGGATCAGATGTGGTCAGGGTGGGATGAATGTTCCAGGAAAAGAAAGGCAAAGATTGCATGCTTGAGGGACAGAGCGAAAAAGGCCAGAGTGAGGTTAGATTGGAGAAGTCACTGTGGGCTGGTGACACTTGGTGGGAGGGAGCAGGGTTTGGATCAGCCATAGAGCAGGCCTGCAGATTCAGCCTGGTGCCTAAACTTCGGAATGCAGCATGGCAGGAAACTGCATGGCTTGCATTGTTTTCTCAGCCCACTGTCGTCATTGTCACATTTGAGAAGGATCAAACACACCCAACTGGGAGCAGTTCATGTGCTGGCATGCTGAGAATTTAATTTACTTGCTTTCAAAGACAATCTTACTCTTTTAGACCAGCTCCTTTACTCTCTAGCCTCAGCTTTCTCAACTGGAGTTATTTTTATATTTGCCCAAGAACATTCTAGACTTGTGTTCAGGCTTGCAGGAGATAACCTAGATCCAAATGCTTGGCCAATGCCACAGTTTAAAACGTTGGATAGAAGGAGACAAGGGGATGGATCTCTTGCAGTAGGGAAGAAGTCCAAGGGAACAAGGGTGAGGGGTGGAGAGGAGGAGAAAGAGATAAGTAGAATAAAGATATGCCTTGTATAGGAACCCAATAACCTCTATGAATATAAACATGATATGCCATAGCATGAGCTAAGATTAATAATATCGGCAAGAATGAAAATCAGCATCGGGGAATTAGAGGAGGACAGAGGGAGGGGAGAGGGAAGAGGATTTAAAAAATTAAAAAAGGAAGTCACTTTCAGTTGTTTTGATTTTGCTTCAACTGTGGGAGGGGAATGGACTCAAGACAATTTGAAACAATGACTTAGCAACCAAAAGGAGGCCGAGGGCCTTTGGTCAGCCTGGAGAAGGTGAGAAGCTGCCCACTTACGGAGGTTTGAGGTCGTCTGAAGGTTGGCAGCCTCTCCTCCCCAGAGAAGCCCCTTTGCATCCTCCCCCCACGTTTGGGGGAAGGGACAGCTGCTCCTCTTCCCTGCTGACCCGGCAAGCATAGTGTGTTGCAAGTGAAGGACAGGTCTAGAGATCACTGGTGACTGTCCCAGCCTCCTACCAGAGAAAGGCAGAGCTCAAGGAGCCTCCTGGCCTTCAGCTCTGGGGCTGCTCCTTTCTCCCTGCCCCTTTCACCACCGGGCTGCATTCTGGAAGAAGCACAGGACCACAGATCTGTCAGGCTTCAGCTGTGAACCACACAGTCAGCTTCCCAACTGGCCGGGAAGAAGGGTCTCATGTCAAATGTAGGAAAAGTTGAGAGGACGGCAGCGAACACCTGAGTACTCACACCCAGAACGAGCCAGTATCAGCATTTGCCTCATGTTTTATAAACTGAATGACCATAGGGACAGTTGAAGCCTCCCTAAAGGGTCACTGAATAAGTGATTGCTTACCCAGGTGCTTTTCTGAATAGCTTCTCTGGGCCACAAGTGCTGGGTATAAAGTGAAGAACAAGCCAGAAAAAGCCCCCGTCCTCAGGGAATCTCCATTCTGTCTATGCGGAGACAGATAATAGCTGCATATATAATGAAAACAAGTAGAGAAAGGTGAGAACGGAGAGTCGGGAGAGGTAGGTACTGTTTTAGGTGAAACATTTGACAAGGAAATAAGGTTCATAGAGCCTTATGAAGACCGGTAAAGAGCCTTTGAAATAGAGGAACCAGCTAGTGCCTGGGAATTGGGCTGGAAAGGGCCTGCAGGGTCCACGGAATGGATAGCAAGTGTGAATGTGGCCCGTTTGAGAGCAGGTTCCAAGAGCCAGCCTGGGAACTGGTACCTGGGTGCGGGCTCTTAGAGATCATGGTAAGGACTTAGGGTTTTTGTCCTAATGTGATGAGAAGCGCTGGGATGCACTGGAAGGCTTTGAAGAAGTAATGTCATGATCACGTTTACAATTTAGAAAAATCTCTTGACTAGCTGGGCAAGAGAAGCAGCAAAAGAAGGCCGTTGTAGCCTGAGCCTCAGAGCCGGTGTGGGCTCACCTTTGGGTTAGTGATGAGAAGCAAGTAGAATCAAGGCCTCCCCAGAATGCACTGAGGAACTGGGGCAGGAGTGCGAGAAATTGGGGAGGATTTCTAGTCATTTTTGCAGCCATACATTCCTTTACCTGAACGAATGATAGTGCCATTTGCTGAGGTGGGGAGGACCACTGGGGGGTGAAAATGAGTGTTAATTTTGCTCTTGGAGGTGTAGATTTAGGGTTTCATTCTGGACATGTTAAGTCCAAAATGCCTTTGGTCATCTGAGCATCTCTGCCTCTAGAATTCCATGTTTGTGGAAGTAGGTGTTCATCCTGTCCCCGATGTATGTGTTACTAAAATATTTTCTGTGTAAAATACTTCACTCTTTTTTTTTGGGGGGGGTGCTGGGGATCGAACTCAGGGCCTTGTGCTTACAAGGCAAGCACTCTAACCACTGAGCTAAATCCCCAGCCCAAATACTTCACTCTTGATGGGAGTTTAGGTCATTTTCTTATTCTTAAAATTACAGATAATGCTTCAGTAATATTCTTAATCTGGAGTCTCTGTGAATATAGGGGGATTTATACTTAGAAATGGAAATACTGGGTTATGAGGCATGCTCTATTTTTTAGTAAGAGCTTTTCTGAAATGTAATTCACATAGGTTCAAGGGAATGCACATTTTCACCTCGTTTTTGCATCCTTTGAAATTAGTTTTTGCTTTTAAATAGTCCCTACATCTTTCAATTTCCTAACTTATTAAGAAATTCCTGTGTTTACCACTCTGGGTTGAAGGTCTTTTTGTTGATGTAGGCCTTGTGACACTTACTTCAAGATTCCCAGGCATCGTAATCACCGTTTTTTTCCCTTTTCCTTTTTTATAGTTCTTAGACTATAGTTTTCAAAAACTTTTTAGATCTCCAGAAAAATTGAGCAAAGAGTTCTCATATACTTTTTAGGCCAGCAGTTTTGCCTGTGATTAACATCTTGTTTTAGTGTGATACATTGAAATATTACAATTAAAGAGCCAATATTATTACATTATTATTAACTAAAGCCTATAGTTTACATTAATGTTTCTTCTTTATGTTATATAGTTCTCTTGGTTTTGACAAATGCATAATGGTATGTATGCACCTTTATCATACAGAATGGTGCCCCAGGCCTAAAATACCTTCTCTTCCCCTTGAGCCTCTAGTGGTTAGTGATTTTTATTGTCTTCATAGTTTTGCTGTTTCTAGAATGTTGACCTTTGAATCATACAGTCTTGCAGACTGGTTTCTTTCACTTAACAGTGTACATTATGTCTCCTCTGTTTTTTTCTTGCTATATACCTCACTTCTTTCTATCACAAGGAATTGTGTCACATTGTGTGCATGTTTTGTGGTTTGTTTATCCATTCCCCTGCTGAAGGACTGCTTCATTCCAGCTTTGGCTACAAGATTATGAATAAAGCTATAAACAGTTGTGTTCAGATTTTGGGGTGTAGATCTAAATTTTCAACTCATTTGGAAAAATATTTAGGAGTGTGATTGCTGGATTGTATTTAAGTCTGTGTTTGGCTTGTAAAAGCTGCCAATCTCTCTTCCAAATTGACTGTTTCATTTTGCATTCCCACTAGCCAGGGATGAGTTCCTGTGCTCTGTATCCCCATCAGCATTTGGTATTGTCGGATTTGGGGGATTTTGGCATTCTCATAAGTGTGTCGTGGTAGCTCATGGTTGTTTTGTTTTACTTTGCAATTCCCTTTTGGTGTGGTACTGAACATGTTTTCCTATGCTTACTTGCCACCTGCATGTCTTTGGGACTATGTCTTTTCACATTTTTTACCCATTACAAAAATGAATTTTTAAAAATAAGTGTTAAGTGTTCTTTTTGTGTTTGAAAGTGTCCTTATTTATTCTTTATTCTTGAATAATAATTTACTTGCATATAATATCCTAGATTGTAGTTATTTTCTCTCAACATTTTAATATTATTTTACTGCCAACTGGCATCTATTACTGTAAATGCGAAGTCCATTGTTAGTCTAACTATTGTTTTTTGTGCTTATTTTTTTCTTTCTTTCTAATACATTAAGGTTTCCATTTTTCTTTCGTTTTTGTTTTCTTTCTTTTTTTGATGGTGTACTGGGGACTGAGCACACAGCTATAGTCTTACCCTATTTATTTATTTATATTTTGAGACAAGGTTCTTGCTAAATTGCCCAGGCTGGCCTGGAGCTTCTGATCCTCCTGCCTCAGCCTCCTGAATAGCTGGGATTACAAGTGTGTGCCACCACACCTGGGCCCTGTTGTACTTTGTTCACTGGTTTCACTGATATTTAGGTACAATTTTGTTTTTCTTTCTCCTATTTGGCGTTAGGTATGTTTTCTTCCCCGTGTGTGACTACTTCTGTCTGTTTAGTTCTGAAAAATTGTGTGATTTTTCTCTTCTAATACTCACGTATTCTTGCCATTCTCTTTCTTTCTAATTTTTTTTTTTTTTGTGATGCCAGGGATCGAACTCAGACCCTTGTGCTTGCAAGGCAAGCACTCTAATCACTGAGCTAAATCCCCAGCCCCTCTTTCTAATTTTTATTAGACAGAACTTCTTATTCTTTTCCTCCGCTACTCATGACTTTATTTATTTATTTATTTATTGGTGCTGGGGATTGAACTCGGGGCCTTGTGCTTACAAGGCGAGCGCTCTAACCACTGCGCTAAATCCCCAGCCCAATCTTGTTTTTTCTGATGAGATGTGCTCTTTTGGTTTCTATTCCTTCTCTGTGTCCCTAAACATATTTCTTACCAAGCCTTCTTTCAGGCTGACCTGTTGTCTGATTGTCCCATCTGTTGTTCCCATGGACTGTGTCCTGACTGTTGTGCTGTATATTTCAACTGAAAGTTCATCTTTAGTGATGGTGGCTTTGCCTAGGAGTTCTACATATGATTTTTTTTTTTTTTTTTTTTTTGGTGCTGGGGATTGAACTCAGGGCCTGTGCTTACAAGGTGAGCACTCTAACCACTGAGCTAAATCCCTAGCCCCCTACATAGGATCTTGAAGGCAACTTTATGATTTAATCTCTATTTTCTTGGATGAGTGCTTCACGTTTCGTGGGTGCTGGGCCACCTTTAAATTAATGTCTCATACCGCCGAAGAGTGTCCCTGGGCCTCCACTCTCAGAAGGTGACACGTTTTTCTGCATCTTGGCCCTGAAATGGAGAACAATGACTCTCAGGCATTTTTCAAGATACCTGGTCTTCTGGGCCTCTAGTTTCCCACAGGAAGCTTGGCAAGAATTTCCAGAATGAGGTCCTGTCGTCACAGTGGTGGTAGCTTTTGCCTGATCCTCTCACTGATATTCAAGACGGGTGACCTTTGAGTCATGTGTATCTGGGAGCTCTGTATCCCCACACCTGGACCTGTGATTCTAAATGTATAGCCCAGGTTGAAAATTACTGTTTTATAGGCAGTACTCCATTTCCCAGGTGTTTTTTTGTTTTTTTTGTTTGTTTTTTGTTTTTTGCTTTCAATATTTTTCTCTCTCTCTCTGTATATATTTATTTTGGGGGAGGGGTCGGAAGGAAGACGTATGTAGATACCTGTATCATTTCAGGTTGCCATCCTGACCAGACATGAGAAGTACCAAATTTTAACCAGCATACACAGATAAAAGGATTTGAACAGGTTTCCAGAAGCCTCCCTGAGTTATTAAATTGTTCATGCGATTTTTAATTCCTCTGCAAAAGATAACTCTTTTCCTGTTGCCCTCCCCTTACTTCATTTCTTTCAGCATGGGTGCTTATCACATATCTTTAATTAAAATGAATTTATAGTTTGAGACTGGATTTGAATTACTGGCATTCTCTACTTATCCTTTGTGATACAAATATTTGAATATATTCGGTAACTGAAGAATACATTCCAAAATAAGTTAAATTTGGGAGGCATAAATGCGGTAAGATTTTTAATGTCACATAAGGAATGATAGAAATATTTTAGAGGGGATAAAGTAGATCATTCAGAAATCAAGGTGAAAGGACGTGATATTTAGAAGAGAGGTAGTTTTTCTAGTTGATTCAAAAAACATTAGAGTGTGTTATTTTGTTTGACAATAGTAACCATTTCACTGTTTACATATATCAATACTTCATGTTGCACATCTTAAACATATACAATAAAAAAGAAGAGAACATATTTGCTGAAAATGTTTCTTGAAGTAAGAAGAGGGCAGTTTTTGAAGGGACTGTGCTGTTAAAAACTCTGTTTTCATTGGTACTTTCTCTCAAAACCAAAGTAATAAAGTTTTAAGGAAATACTTTACTGTATATGGTTTAGGTTTTTTTTTTTTGGAAAAATTGTCATTACCTGCTTAAGTGACTTTTTAAAGGGCAGTTGAGTTAAGGGAATTATCTCTGTTTATAGTCACATTTTCAAAACAGGCTTGCAAAACTTTAGAATCGACTCTGGTCTATGCTGGGTTACATCTGCATATAATTGTAACCATAGACTCTTGTCCCTAAGTATGTGCATCTGCAACTAATTGTACTTTCAGTTGCCAACACACAGGATGGGTTTTGGGTTATGCCTAAATAAGAACACAGAAGAGATGAAGCAATTATCTGGATAATTCAAGCCAAGAAATAAGAATCCCCCATATTATATCTTTAATTTTCTGGCTATTTCAGTTGAGGGAATGTTTGGAAAAATCATCTGGGCAATTGCCTGAGTTTTCCACTTCACTTTGTATGTGTAAACACAGCTGTTGTATGATTGACAACTTTTAAAAAAATCTCCCATTTGGAAATAACCATTTTTCAAGACCATAGCTTGTGCTCAGGGATTGTGTATTTCAGTTTACTTTGTGGATCCTTGATATTGCTCACTGCCATCCGGTGAGAAAGTGAGAATGGCTGGATACCAAGATGCTTCTTGTATTCTTAGAATTGGATACTTTCTGGATCTACTAATATTTCTAGCTGCCCTGCAGAAAAAATAGAGTAGTCAGCCAGCCAGTGCTACCTAATCTTGCACACAAAACAGCTACAGTCCCACCTGTGCCTAAAAATCACAAGTAATGTGGCAAATACTTCCACGTTTAGAAAAATACTCAATTTGACCATCGCATCAATTCCAGGTGGTACCTGTTTCTGATGAACCTCTGTTTTGTGCCAAAGGGAAACCTCGGCCAATACATTTTAATTCTGTTCCTAAACTCATCTGCATCATGTGGCAGTATTAATACCCATTGAACTGCTGCTTGGATCAGCCGAGGATGCTAATGTAGGGATGGCTATAATACAGAGACACTCAGCTGGAGTGACCCCATGTTTTTGCATCAGAATGAAGAACTGTGAAATTGTGTGGTTGAGATTTGTTTTGACAGTTTTGGTACTCCAAGACCTCTCTCTTTCCTCGGTCTCTTCCAGGCAATTTGAAATGCTCACAAGATAGTTGGACAAAAGCATAGGGACCCGTGAACTTCTTGGTGACATGTTCTTGGAAAGATGTGAATTGATTTTCTCCTTCTGTTGTTGATTTTTAAAGTTCTTTAAGTTCTTTTGGCAAGATACACCATTATAATATCTGAGAATATTGTTTTCGGAAAATCATGGCTTAGGAATATCACATATTATGAAACTCTAAGTTATCCACTGTGTGGAGATAGGTGTATGTTGAGTAAGGGCTTGTGTCTGAGAATTGAGAGCCATTTCATCAATCTGTTAAATGCATTAGCATAGTGGTTGAGAGCATAAGGTTAGGAGAAGATGGTTTGGTTTCAGAGCTCAGCTGTCTGAGTCTTACATGGGTCATCTTAACCTCTATAAGTTTCAGGCTCATTATCTATCAAATGGGAAGATCTGAACTGCGCCTACCTTCGAGGATTGTCTTGAAGATTAAAATGCTTAGGGTCAGGCCTGACATAGAATGAGCACTCTGTAGGCTCTCTCTGGTGTTCAGTTTGTTTCTTTCAGTCTGTAGATGCTGTTTGAGAGCTCACTGTGTGTCAGTAAACATATGGGATGCAGAGTTGCAGAGATGAGGAAAGTTTAGTCTCTCCTTTTCAGCCAGCAATGCAGGGAGAGCAAGGTAGAGAATCACGGGAAAATTAATGGTGATGCCCAGGCCAGGGGGGAGGGCAGATAGCACAGGGGCTTTGTAGCTATAACCCTTCTAGTCATTCCCCACATATTTAAAGCCTTGCTTTTTGCTCTGCCCGCATATTGTATTAGGTGGTCCTGAAGGACAGAAGTTTCAAACTATTCATTTACCATTCAGATTCTCTGGTTTTTGAGTAATGGCAGGGCTTGAACCTGTGAAGGACCACTGTCTCTCTCTGTAAGACCTCCATCTCTGTAGGGTCCTCCTTATAAATGTGGTTTTGGTAGGGTGCATGAGAAGGAAAATAGTCATCGAGTGCCAAGTATTCTGTCTTAATTTGTGTGTGTGGGGTGGAAGGTGGGCCCCGTGAAGTGAAGTATGGTGATGGGGTTGAAGCGGAGTAGTGAGTGTGGTGTCACGGGCTTCTCATCCAGCAAGAGCCCGAGCACTGAACAGTGTGGTCCCCATAATGGTGGTGGAGGGGTGCGGTTGGTTGACTGTGAAGCGACAGTGGGAGCTTTGTCTTGAAGATTTGGGATTATATCAGCTGCTTCCTAAGACTCAAAAGTTATTCGGGTTTTCTTGGTGGCCTGATGGACCAGATACCAGATTTTGAAATGTGGCAGTTTCTCATTTTCTATAATACACCACAGGGAAATGAAGCAAACACCTGCTTGTTGACAACCCTTTTCCTCTATGAAGTGCTGTGAGTTCCTGGCTCTAGTTCAGTTCTGAGAGCTGTGTCATCTCAGCCGATGATCCCGACTCCTGTAACGAGGGGACACTTAACAGGGCTTTCTTGTGCAGCATGTTTGAAATAGCTATGATAGTTTTGCTCAGATTTAACTCTTCAAAACTTTTGGGAAACCCTGGGAGACTTGGCTATCTGTGTAAGGTTTTGTGGTTATTGTTAGAAAAATTTTTTTCAAACTCAAGTATGAAGGATCTTTTAATGAGAATCAGCAACCTTCTTTTGTTGAAGATGATACTTGTCTATCACAAGATAAATAATAACTTTAATTATTCTGGTGGCATGGGAAACTACTTTTAAAAAAGAACTTCATTCTAAATGTATGACAGCCTAAATTAGTATTTAGGAAGTAGTGAAAGGATTTCATTGTTAAGTTATGTTTTTATCTTCCATCCTATCAGGATTTCTTTCTTTAATTGAATGTTATTATTTTAGACCTCATAATATTTGCTCTGGGTAAAATAACAATAACTCATTAGATTCACTGCCTCTGCATGAGATCAATAACAAAATTTCCATTCTTTATTTTCCCAAAAGACCTTTAGACACTTTACTTCCAGCATGGTATAAAGGAAAGAGATTTTATAATGATTTACTTTAAAAAGATTTTCACCTCTGATGTATATCCAGCAAAGCCCCTTTAGAATTGCACTATGATAATAATAATTATAAAACAAAAATGTCAAGCAGTTCTTCCATCGTGATCTGAATTTGGAGTAAATTTGAAACACAAGGCACACAAAGCCTAACAGTGTTTAAACACATTTTTGTTTGACTAAAATTTATCAACATGATGTGGTAGGAAGAACCATAAATATAAACATGGAAACTCGCAAATGAAGATGAAAAGAGTTGCTCATTGAATGGCTAGCTAGTGTGTGTGTGTGTCTTTCTGGTCATCTAGGTAAAATGCATTTTCTGATTTGCTTCTAATATAACTGGACATGGCTGGTGATATGCTTGCTTGGAGACTTTTATTCTGTGTATTTCATGTGAGCCCAGCGGAAGGAACTAGAAAACAGCCACATAAGCGTTGTAAGTTTCTCACTTTATAGGAATTGCAAATGCTAATTATATAGCTAGCGAGTTAGTCTTCAGCAGCATGGGCAGAAATTATAGATTTTTTTTTCTTAGTATCCTAGCCTTTAAAAGGAGCTGCCATTTGTTTTGTATGTCAATAGTTGAAACTTAAATGTAGAGGGACAGATTTAAATATTCTGTCTCAGAAAAATCTGTAATGTCCCATAGATTTTTAGATTAAATGGATTGGATCAGAATAATTGCAGAGAGCATTATTCCTTCACTGAGCAGATTACAACCAATTAAGTCGTAATTCTGAGGCCTAGTTAAAGAAATATCTCTTCTTATCAATCATGACAGCAAAGCATCAGAGGAAAGGCAGGTGTGTATTTTCTGATCAGTCACTGGCTCTCCGGAAATTCCATGTGCATGTGGACATGCTCAGACAATATGCGCAGGGAATGGCCTGTGTCACATGTGTAAATATATGCGACATGCACTCAGTCATTCTGAGTTTGGCACCTTGGAAGGCAGGTGTTCTGTGTCTTTCGAGGGACTTGAAGGCTGGATGCAGATGGGGAAGTGTGCTGTGTTCTTCTAACACTTGCAGTTCCGTGAAGTAAACCTTTCTGAACCCTTGCAAGGTCGTGGAGAGGTTACTTTGCTTTGCCTTCCCCAGAGCTTGCTTGCAACGTTGAAAGACGAAGCTTTCCTGTTGTCAAACGCTGCCTGCTTCCAGCAGCTGCTCACAAAAGATCCTGTGAAGAAGTCAGCTGGCTTTGCACACACTTCATGTTGTATATAATTCCAGTGTTAAATTTATTGGAAGGCTGAGACTAATGTAAAACACAGTGTAAAAATGAGGCGTCATGTGTCAGCTTTATGGCACCCTTGGAAGGAGCTGAAGGTTTTCAGGCTGTCTGCCTGGTTGAGGAAAGCCAGTGCCCAGAGCCCCAGAGTGAGGAGTGAAAGTTGGCGGTCTAATCTGCACTGACGCTCAGATGTGGCTGTGGGACGCCTGGGAATGGAGGCACAGGTGTTGTTCACCTCCTGGAACTCCTTTTCCGTGCTCTCTTGTGACCTTGTGCAAAGCCTTGGGGCTTTTGGCCAACAAAGGCGAAACTTGCATCTACCCTAGGATACCCTTTATCCAAGCCTTGGTAGGATGAAATGAATGTGTGGGGATCAGGCAGGGCTTGGCAGGATGTTGAATGGCTGAAAACTTCTGCATTCTACTACTTCCATGATACACAGCGGGTGCACATAGGTACAGATAGCTAGAAAGGCGCAAAGAAAACCAGTTACAGCATGACAGAAGAAGGAAAGAGAGAGCAGAGTTGCTCCTTCTGTTATAGTTTTATTTTTTGCTACTGGTTTGTTGCTTCATTAATCTATTCAAGTATTTATTGAGTGCTACACGACAGGCCTCATTCCTGGCAGTAAATATGGAATATTGCTTAAGAGATGAGGCTGGAATCTCACCAACTTCAGCCCTGTTCCTTCCTCTGTCATATAATAACTGTATGACTTTGCACACATCATTTAATCTTTCTGAGCCTTAGTTTTCTCATTTGCAAAATGTAGCAGAAACACCTACCCAGTTCTAGATATATGACTACATATTTATTGTTCAGCCATGGAGTGGAATATTACACAGCTGCAAAAAAGTGTGAGATAGTTCTCTATGTAAAGATATCCCTGATAGACACTTTAAAAGACAGAGAAATTTATATAATATGGAAGCTTATGTACATGTTAACTGGATGGATACATATGACACTAATATTAATGACAGTTATAGGTGAAAGGGGGCTGTGAGAACTTGGCAAATGGGGCACAGACATTTCACTATGTATCTTATGATTTTATGTTTTTAAACCATATAAACACATTCCCTCATAAAATAATGGTATATAGATTTGTGGGTTCATTGTGAGGATTCAATAAGATAATGCACTTAAAATTCTAAGACCTGACTCAAAATAAGTGCTCAAGTTACCTGTTTTTAGGGACATTGCTGTTGTGATGGTGGTGATGTTGAAACAAAGTTGCCCAAAAGAAGTAAATGTCTGATGTTCAGTGGAAAAGACAGAAAAACACCGATGTGTGGGGGAAGGCAGGTATAAAATGTAGTAGGAGCGTAAGTCAGATTGTACTTCGGCTGTTTGGAGGAGGACAGGGAATCTCATAGAGGCGGCCAGACTGTACTTATGACTTCTAGTTTCCTTCTTTAACTCCTTTCTCAATTAAACAAATGTGTTCTTTGCTGCTAGCAGTTGCTCCTTTTGTCCTAGCCATTACCTGGTTCCACTTGTGGGAGACACAGTAGACCATGCGAATCTGTGCATTGGGGCAGTGTGTATGGGGGATTTATTCAGTATTTTCCATCAGTTGCCTGCTTCGTATCATTTTTTTTCTGGGTCTGTTTTTTTCAGGTTTCTTGCCTCCTGGAAGGTAAGGGCCATATTAGTTTAGCTTCCTTTACAGTGATTTGTTCCAACTTGGACATTTTTGCAGATATGAGACAGTATACAATTTTCTTGTTCTGTATGTGAGAAGGTACGTTTTCAGTCTCTCCTAGGGCATGGGGGATAATTTTCCAATGCAGGCACCTTTCTCTGTTGAGAATTGTTTCTCCCTATCCCGTGATTTTTGGCAAAAGCCTTGGCTTCAGGGCCTCTCCGAAGTGATCGGGGCAGAGAACAGGCCCACTGTTGTGGGGAGATCCCCTCTAGGCATTGTGCGCTGGGGTTGTTATACTGAAACAGCACTAGGGGGCACCCATGTCTACAAGCAGCTGGTTTGTAAGAAATGCTAAAGCAGAGATAGATTCTGGTCAGAACTGAGGTGAGTTTGTTCTGGTATCTTCCTTGGCC
This sequence comes from Hystrix cristata, assembly GCA_004026905.1. Lineage (NCBI taxonomy): Eukaryota > Metazoa > Chordata > Mammalia > Rodentia > Hystricidae > Hystrix > Hystrix cristata. The sequence continues at coordinate 129,256 of PVJO010000414.1, read as the reverse complement.
TCCTCCATTGTCCATGTCCTGAAGGGTAGTGACAGAACTCACAGAGATAGGCCATGTCTTCACCAGCTGAGGCTGCCATAACAAAGTACTGCAGACTGGGTAGATGGCTTAAACAACAGCAATTTATTTTTCTCCCTTCTGAAGGCAGCAGAGTCCAAAATCCAGGTACTGGCAAGGCATCTATCAATCTGAAGCCTCTTCCTTTGACTTGTAGCCACCAACTTGCTGTGTTCTCACCCGACCTCCTCTTTGTGTAGGTTCAGGGAATGAGGAAGAAGGCAGAAGGCAAACTCTCAGGCAGAAGGCATCCCGTCTCAGGCGGTTACTCACTAATCCTCTGTTAGTTACTTTTCCCATTGCTGGTACAAAACACCTAACATACCCCTAATTTATAAGAGGAGAGGTTTATTATGGTTTCAGTGGACTCAGTCCATGGCTGGCCAGCTCCAAGGCAGAAATTGCATGTTGAAAGGGCCTGGTAAAGGAAGGCTGTTCAACATACCGCAGCTAGAAAACAGCGAGAGAAGGGAGGAGTTGGGGACAAGGATATACCCTTCTAGGTTATGCCTCCAGTGACCTGCGTTTTATGACTGGGCCACATCTCCTAACAGCATATTGAGTGCTTGCATGCATGATCCAATTGCCTACCAAACATGTAAGACATTTGGGGAGGATTTTAGTTCTAAACCATAAAAATCCCTTCATAAACACTCCATCCTCATGAGCTTATCCAACCCCCAGTTACCTTTCAAAGGCTTTGCCTTCGAATACCATTGTGTTGGAAGTTAGGGCTTTAACATATGATTTTTTTTGTGGGAGAGGGGTGTGCAAAAATTCAGCCCATAACAAGCAGGATGGACATTTGTCAGCATTTTTGGGGGCCGGTTCTGGGGTGAATTATGGTGGGTTTTTCTTCCCTTACGGTAGTAGGCAGCCACACACAAGATCTTCTGGGTGAGCGGTGACGGTGATCAGTGGATGGTGTTTCTAGGTGCTCAGGGCGGCAGTGGCCCTTGGTGCAGAACTTCAACAAGATGCTGAGGTGGCTAATCAGATATTGCTAACACTACTTTTGAGACTCATTTCTTATGAAAAGAAACTTGCAGATCAGAAAAAGAAATTTATTTTGTCTTCCAGCAGATTCCCATCAACAGATGAATGCATAAAGAGAATGTGGTATATGTACACAATGGAGTACTACTCAGCCTGAAGGAAGGATAAATTTGAGTCATTTGTAGGAAAATAGAAGGATCCTGAGACCATAATGCTGAAGCAAATACTTCAGACAAAGAAGGTTAAATATTTTATAGTTTCTCCTACATGAGAAATCCAAAATATAATTTAAGGAGGTACCTCATTTCTCTGAGCACCCACACTTGGCTCTTGAGTGCATTCTATATATACATCTAATAAAACCTTCTCATGTCTCTTTAAAAAAATAATTTAAAAGGAAAAAAAAAAGATGATAGGAAACAGGGAGGTAGACTTTGTTGAGATGGGAGGAGAATCTTGGGAGGGTGGAGGGGAAGGTAGAGAGGCAGAAAGGAACTAAAAATAATTAAGATGTGATATGTACATATATCACTTCCCCAAGATGAATGTAATTATTATGTGTCACAAACATATACCAGTACAGAAAGAAAAAGAAACTTTAACCCAGCAGTCTGGGGATCCTCTAGCTAGCCGTAAGTTTTCAGCAAACTGCAGTGAGCATTTTGGTGACATGGCTCTTCCCTTTGGCTTTGGCAGACCAGCTCTGGGGTGTCGTTTGTTTTGGTATCTGCTTGCTGAGTGGTACAGGTGATCCTGACTATGGATCTGGGGCTAGAGTCTTGGGTTCGCCTGAGTAATACACTTTGGCTTGTACGTAATGTAATTTACATTGCGCCTTGTTCATTCATAGTATAGGGACTGTAAGGGGCCTCATGCATTGGCTGTGGCCCCTGAGTGATCTGAGGACTTTGATGAGGTTTACAGGCCCGAGTCTGTGAAGCATTTGCTAGGTTGGAGCTAGCGAGTGGCCCTCCCTTAAGTGAGAGCTCTTTGGCTGTATGTGTGTGAAGTGCAATTCAGAAACACCTATCCCGGGTGGAAGAGTGGCCCGGCGTTTAGAATTCCAAGCCCGTTTCCCCACACTCGCTGGAAGTGTTTCTCCTGAAGCTCGTCCCTTCATGTCATCAGGGCCCCAGGATGCTGCCTAGTTGAGTAGGCTTGACCTGAGACAGCTAACAATGGAGTGGCTTGCTGTAGCTGCAAGCTCTTCCAGGGGCTTGGAAAGTTCCCCTGGGGGGCCACAAAGGCAAGCTGGTTGTGGACATTTTCTCAAAAAGCAATGATAAAAATGACGGTGGGGTGGTCTGAGCTCTGGTTTAGCAGAAAGCCTGCATTTGCCAGCGTTGTAAATGTAAATACAGTTCTACCTTCTCCCAAAGAGTAGGGAAATTTTAAATGCTCATTCAACCCGAAGGCTGAGGAGAGAGACAAAAGGAGCTATATCCCCAAATGAATTGATACGCAGCTGCCCATTCCCGATGTCCACAGCAAGGAGCATTGATTATAGCAAATGACAGACTCGTCCCCAAAGCTATGTTTGGTCGAGTGAATTATAATTCTGAGAAAATAATTCTTTTCTTTTCCTTTTTATGTAAGATGAGCCTTTATACAGAATTCCTGTTGGGGGAAAAATGAAAAATCAAGTGTGTTTGTTAAAAGAAACCAGGCGGAGTATTTAGATTGCTCAGTTTTGAAAGAGTAACCATGTTGAGCGGACAGATGCCCTTGAAAAAGGAAGCTGCTGATAGATTGAGAGCAAGTGACGGGTCACAGTGCAGGGCGAGGTGGGCAAAGTGCGTGTGAGAAGGGTAGTAGGCAGCTCTCCCTGCAGGGAGGGGCACAGACGAGGGGAGGTATCACAGAAGAAGGCAGGGACGGATGGATGCCTAAAGCAAGGGAACCAGGAATCCAGCCAGGCGGAAGCAGGATATCTGCCCCGGGTCTCTGTGTGGGCAAATCAGTGACTAAAATCCTCCAAGATGCTGGGAATTAATCCTGGGTGTTCCCTGGAGCAGGGAATTCTTATGTTTTATGGGTTTTTAAAAAATAGACTTTTATTAAAATTTATCCAAAATTACACAAACTTACAGGTCATTACACAAGCTTGCAGACCATAATACATTGTGGCTTTTGCTTGTAACAGTGAGCAATGTAAACAACCATGTAGATGTAGCATTAAGTCACAACTACATAAAGTTACTGTCGTTTCTAGTGTACGTGTTACTGTTTTAAATTTGGGTTATTAGGTTCTTGTTTTTAGGATATCATTATTCCTCTGGATTCCTATTCCTCTTCGCCTTTGTTCTCTTCTTGTTCCCTTGGACCCTTTGCCTATTGACTTAGATCTGATCCTTTGCCTTTTTGTATCCATTGTTTACCATTTTCTTTTGTTTGTATTTTGCCTCACTCAAATGAGGGATACCATACAGTATTCAAACTTTCGAGTCTGGTTTATTTCACTCAACATTGTATTTTCCAGGTCCATCTGTTTTCCTACAAATGACTCTAATTTGTCTTTCTTTATAGCTAAATAGTATTCCATTAAATATAGATACCACATTTTTTTTATCCAGTTATCTGTTGATGGGTGTACAGACTGCTTCCAGAATTCAGCTATTACAAATTATGCTGCTATAAACATTGGTATACAGGTATCACTGTAGTATGATGTCTTTAGTTCTTTGGGGAAGATACCTAGTCCGGGAATGGCTGAGTTGGATGCGATTTCTACTTTCAGGCTTTTGAGAAATCTCCATACTGATTTCCATAATGGTTGTACGAGTATGCATTCCCACCAACAGTGTAGGAGGGGTCCCTTTTTACCACAGCCGAGTTTTAATATGCTTACAATTCCAAGGGGACTCAGGAAGTTGATTAACTCGATTAAAAATAAATAAATACAGATATAGATAAGTATTGGCAGTACTGGGGGTTGACCCAAGGCCTTTGCACTGAGGTATCTTCCCAGCCCTTTTTGTATTTTACTTTTTTGTTTTGTTTTGTTTTGTTTTGAGAAAAAGTCTTGCTAAGTCACTAGGTTGCCCAGGCTGGGCTTAAACTTGTGATCCTTCCGCCTCAGTGTCCCAAAGTGCTGGGATGACAGGCCTGGACTACCACACCTAGCTTAATCATACACTTTAAATAATAAAAAGGGTCTGATTGAGTCTTGTTTGAATCTCAGTTTAGCCTGAACTTAAAATAACTTATTCTTTGGTTATTTGGAACTAGCTAACTTTATTAGAGGTCAGCTATCTCAGTAGCCCTGATAAAGGGTCCACGAAGCAGAACAAGACTTGAAAGTGGGGTTCCCAGCTCTTCCCTCTGAAAGGGCTTGTCAGAGGTGAGGTGTCACCCTGGGGACAAGGCTTGTTGGAGCCCAAGATTGGAAGTTATCAGCTAACTCTCCTGATTACTTTTTAACACCTTTGAGGAGCTCAATGATTAAAATGGGTTCCACTTCAGAAGACTTCTGAACAAGCCGTAAAAAGTAATTTGCAATTCTCCTTTTTGCTATGTCTATGCTGAATGTGGTGTCTAATTACTCCATAATAGCTTTTTGTTCTGATGATTTGTTACAAAAATAGACAAGTCCTTTATCATCATTAAACACCAGGATTAGTATTTTAAAAAAAAAGTAGAAATCACTTAAGGTATCTTAAAAGGTTGGAAGAAAAATGACAGAGAACTTATTTTTTTCAGATATGAAATTTTCAACACAATGCCTTGATATTTACAATAAATTGGATTCATTCAAATGGTGTATATTTAAAGAGAAGTCATGGCACTAAAATACTCATCTCTTTAAATCACCCAACAGCTATTTAAGACAAGCTCCTGGAGGGCTGCCAGATCTCACTCTGTAATGTATATTCCCCAGGAGGATGAAATCATGGCCATTTTTTGTTCACATTATTTCTGAACAGTATGGAGTGTGTTTAATTTTCAACCCGTTATTTTAGCACGTTCCAGAGTCTAGCCATCTGTGTTTGGACAGCTCGATGTGAAAAGGCAAGTCCTCTTCCCTGAAGCCTTTGCTGCTTTGGATTGCCAGGTTCTTGCTGGAAAACCTGAAGAAGAGAAAGTGAGCCACAGAAATGGGAGGCTGGCTCTCTATGCCCTCCATACTTGTCCACTGTGGACATGGCCGCATTTTATGGAAATTCTTCTCGAATAGTCCTCTTTGCAAAGGAAATGCTATTGATTCACAGTGTGGTCAGATTTGTTTTAAATAAGCTTGTATGCTGAGATCTTGATTTAGGTGTTGTGGAAATGTGAAGTAATGGCTGTCACAGGGCATTGGCTTTTATATTGTAGTTAGAATTTAAATTTATGAGTGTGTTAAAACAGATTATAATCTCCACTAAGCAGGTGAGTTGGGAAAAGCCTCACAGCTGATTCTTGTTAAGATTAAAGAGAAAGCTCTAGAATTTTGGAAAAGGAAGAGGGGAATACTCATTAAGTCTTGGAAAGGAAGGGTTTGTTTAATCAATATAGCAGTCAGAACAAGAAGTGCTCCTCTGGATTTATCTAACACATACACATCTGAAAAAAATGATTTATACCAATTATATAATCTGAATCCACAATGAGATCCAAATTGTCTGAGAAATACTACCTAATGCCTTTAATGATATAAAGGCATAATTTCTGTTACATGTATAAGTTTATGACTTTGAATCATCACACTTTAGAGATAGATGCTATTTGTGCCACTGTTTAGTTCAATCTTATTATCATTTAAGGTGTGAGAAAGTCCAAGCTCAGTAAGCTTGTTTGACTTGATTCATGTCACAGGTTTATGTAGTGAAAAGTCTGGGACTGGAAATCTAGGCTCTCAGACCATGCCGACTCCTGGGACAGAGCTAGAGGAAGGTCTTGGTTCTAGCTAGTCCTCTTGAAGACCCACCAGCTTTTACCAATTCAATATCTTTTTCAAGAACCTTACAAGAGACCTGTGAATGTTTTACTTTGCTGCTGGGAGTCTTCATGGCTCCTCATGAATGAGTTTAAAACATAAATAAGAATATTTAAAGAATAGAAAATAGAGTTCTAACTTTCCTAATCACCATCCTGAAAGTGTCCGGAAACATGTAATCTAGCCCTGTCCTGTTTCCAGTTTCCTCTCCATTTGTGTCCATCCAGAGATGTTCTGTATTTTCACATACCCAAATTTCCTTTTGCTTCTACTGAGTGGTCCTCCTCTCCGAGACTTAACTGCATTTAATTGCTGTGGCAATTGCTTATTTCTGTCACTTTGTTTGCTGAGAATTTTGATAGACTTGTTTCGTATTAAACTGTTTGTGTGTATGCATGCACGTGTGTGTCTGTGTTTGTGTGTATGTGTGTGTGTGTCTATGTGTACCTAGTTTCACTGGTAAAGGATGGGGCTATGGTGTGTTTATATGCATGGCCTCTGTCTAATGGTTGCTCAGTAAATATTTCTAGACCTGAAACGGCTTTGTTTATGTCAAAAACTCTTGCCTATACTAGCTAGAGCAGCTAGTTATCAAGTAAGAATTGACATGCAGCAGCCTTTATGTATGTGTGTGTGTGTGTTTTCGTCGTAGCATTTCCAGGAACTTCTGAGACATGCATGTTTTACATGTCAGAAGGCCACCCAGCAGAGTGAGAAGAGTGTGGACTTTGGTGTGAGAGACCTGATTTTGAACCTGGTTTCTTTACTGTGACCTTGAGAAAGTTGTCAGCTTCTATTCCTCAATTCTAAAGTGTGATAACAATACTCATTTTTTTATGAGTGTCTTGAGAATTTATGTATTCATTATTTTTTTCCCCTTTTCAGTTTTTGTGCAACAGGGTCTTACTATGTAGTGCAGGCTGACCTTGAGCTCACTATGTAGCTCAGGCTGGCCTTGAATTCATGGCGATCCTCCTGCCTCTGCCTCCCAAGTGCTGGGATTACAGGCGTGTGCCACCACACCCAGCAAGGTGTTTTGAGGATTTAATCAGAAAATATAAAGTGCTTGAAATGGAGGAGTCAGTCAATAAATAGTGGGTGCTAAGAATCATCAGGAGGTATCAGGGACCCCTTGGATTAAAAACTGTAACTTGAGTCAGGTTTGTAAGTCATCTATGTCCTCAATTATTTATTTACCCTTTGGGTTGATGAGATTAAACACTGGCTGAGACCCTCAGAAAGTTGACAATGGATGGGTGATTGTGCTCTTGCGTGGGTAGTTTGGTCCAGTACACACTGGCCAAGAGAAGCTCCTAGGAAATCCAGAGTCAAAGTTACTGTTAGGGATTTGAGCAGGAAACAGTTCAGTGGATCCTAGAGATGGGGCAGCTTCCTAAGAGGTGCCGTGTGGGGATATACAGCACTGGGGAGCAGCCTCTTTTCCAACACAGTTATTTCTATCAGATAAGACAAACTATTATTTCATCCCTAAAGGAGGATGCCCACCTGCTCTTCCACCACCCAGCCCACAGTCCCAATAGTGTAATGTACTTGCTTAAAACATGTGTGTTTGGGGCAGAACTGATTGTCCACAGAGCATCGTGACTCTGTATTTTAACCCAAGAGAAAAGCCACCTCCAAATCTTCATGAGTTATTCCCAGTATGTATTCTTGTTTCATGGTCTGCTGATCAGCTAGTGCCTTGGTCACTTGGCCTCAATGCCTGAGCACCCCACTGTTTGATTATGTATAACCAATATATTAATTTTCTGTTGCCTCAATAACAGATTACTTCAAGCTTAATGGTCTAACTGGTACAAATGTCTTAGCTCAAACTTCTGTAGTTAGAAAATCCAGTGTGGATCTCACTGGACCAAATTCAAGGTATCAGCAGGGCTAGTCCCTTCTGGAGGCCCTAAGGGAGAATCTGCTTCCTTGCCTTTTCCGGCTTATGGAAGCCACCTGTGTTTTTTGGCTCATGGCCTCCTTTCTCTGTCTTCAAAGTCAGGAACAGCATCTCTCTGACCTTTCTTCCCTCATCACAACTCTCTAGGGAAATATTTTTCATGTTTAAGAATTCATATGGCTAGCTTAGGTACACCTGGAAATCTAGAATAATCTTCCCTTCTCAAAATCCTTAATTTAATCACATCAGCAAAGTCTCACTTGCCATGTTAGACCTATTCTGTGCCCCTATTTGTCATATTGGGAGGCTCTAGGAATTAGAGCGTCTGCATTTTGAGAGGGCTAGTATTCTGCTCACCAGAGACAGAGAAAGGGGTTAGGGCCTCTGGCTATCTTTTGGAGCCACCCTGGTTGGCTTCCTAGGAGTCCCTAGCTGGGAGATGATGAGACACCTTTAAGCTCATTTATCAGAGACCTCCAGCTTTCAAGGCCATCATAATTCCCTTTATTTCTCAAATCACACCACCCTGGGTGTCCTTAGCCAGCCAGTTACATACTGACTACCAGGTCCAGGAGATAATGGAAGTGGTGGGAGGAGAGTGGAAAATGAGGACTTTGATTACCCAGGCCTGAAAAAGTCCATCTAGAAATAGCCATGTTACAGCCAGTTCTTTTGAAAGGCTACGTCAGATACATTTTGTAACAACTGCTATAATTTGAAGATGTCTCAAGCCGCAAACTAGTTCCAGAAATGAGCTTTGTTCTTTACAGCACACTTTGTCCACCATGCAGGCCCTTTAAAATAAGTTGATGGGCTCTCACCAAGGAACATCCGAGAGGGCAGAGATTGTGGTGTATTCATCTTTTGTCTGCACCCAGCACTGAGCACGATGTATGGCTTGTCCTGGGTGCCAGAGCAGCCTGGTGCACGGTGCACTCTCCTTTCTGAGCACGGAGAGGAAAGGGGTCTAATGGAACAGTGGATGTAATTAAGCACTGTACTTTCCACCTGGACCAGTTGTGTGCCCAGAAGAAATTAAGGACCCTAAGATATTTTGTCCCTGCTTCCAGAATGCACAGAATGGAGACAATTAAGCCAGTAAAACTGTGTTCTATTTTATTTTACTGGAGATTTTGAACAAAAGTACTTGCAGGATTTAAGAGCGTCTCATATGAAGAGTCAAGATTCTCATTCTTTTTATTTATTTATTTATTTTTTGTGTGTGGTGCCGGAGATCAAACTCAGGGCCTTGTGTTTTCAAGGCAAGCACTCTAACCACTGAGCTAAAACCCCAGCCCTTCACTCATGTATTTTTAAAAGAAGTTACTCTAAACTTCCATTCCCATGGTACATGGCAGGGAGTAGTATTTGTGGGATGAAAGGATGAGCATACGTCTCTGTGCTTATTAAGGGCACTAGCTTTGAGTTAGGCAGATCCGAGTTTGAATCATGGCTGTGCCGTTTACCAGCACTTAGCTCTGGCCACATTGCCTCATCTCCAGATCTTCTTTCTTAACTCCAAGAACAAATGTGAAAGGGTCACTTGACACAGTAAAGCACTGGCTGAGGCAAGAAGCAACCTAGACGGGTTGTTGGGAGTCTCAGCTATTCTGCTCTGTGATAACATCTTCTCACTAGAACTGCACGCCTGAGCTCCACGTCTCTGTCCTCCACTGGGGTTAGGGATGTACTTGTGGAGTGTCTAGAGCTTTAGCAGCACCAGAACTTAGAGCTTGCCTCTGATTCATAGGCCCTGTGCTCGCTGCCCTGGACATGTGGCTCAAAGGGGATCCTTAGGAAGGAGAACTGAAAGCTCCCTAAACAATGCAGGGTTCAGAGATGTGGGGTGGAGAGGGGGGAGCCTCACCAGCCACAAGAAAAGCCCATTCTAGATAAAATGCCTTGGAGTAGCATTTTCCTTTCTATGAATAGAAGTCTATCATCTCAGTGTGATCTTTAATCATTTTCGAAAGGCAACCCTTTTGATCATGAATTCAAAAGAGTTCAGGGGGAGTTTTCAGGACCTGCTTTATTTGGGAAACATTTGTGCTTTGTAGAGACTTGGGCATGCCAATATTTTAAAGGCCATGCTGAGTGTCTTCCATCCTAGTTCAGGGAACCAGTTGGCAGAGGGCAGCAAACAAGGAATCTCTTGTGCCTCCGTAATTACAGAGCAGCAGGCATTTTATAACTGCTGAGTGGACTTCAAAGTTAATTACCATTTAGAAGTCTGAATAAAATAATCCTCCAAAATATTGCGGATCAAACATTTTTCAATGATTTATTTATTTTTAAAGATTAATACTAGATCTTAATGTATCTTAAAGATCAGAAGTAGGCCGATACTATCCAGTAGAAATATAATGTGTGCTGTATATGTGACTTAAAATGTTCTAATACCATATAAAATATTTAAAAAGCACAGGTGAAATTAATTTAATGATAGCATTTAATTTCCTCCAATTCATCCAAAATATTTCATCATGTCATTCAATATAAACAATTGAAATGTGCTATTTTCCTTTTTTTTTCTAGGCAAGTCATTGAAATCTAATGTCTGTTTATATGGGAGCACATTGTAATTCATACTCACCATCTTTCAGGTGCTCGGTGGCACACATGGCTGAGGGCCACTGTACGAGACAGCACAGGTGTAGACAGAGGCACCAGGCTATGGCCATTGAGGAGGGGGACTATGGTCTTTCATCTGGGAATAAATGCTTTCTGTGCCCAGTGTGGTGTCTAACACCTGTATGTGTTTTTAACTTGTGTTGTTCACAGCATAGAGAATTAGGATTCAGTTGTGAGAGATGAGTGTACCTGGGTGTAGCTCAGAGACAGAGTTTATCATGGCTAGCTGTTTGAAATATATTCATTTTTTGCAATAGCTTTTTTGAAATATAAGACATATAACTCACTCATTTAGAGTACACAGTTCACTGACTTTTAGTACATTCATAGAGTTGTACATCCTTATGCAGTGCATTTTGGAATATTTTCATTACCCTCAAAAGAAACCCAGCACCCTCTAATTGCCACCCCCTCATTTCTTCTAGTCTTAGTCACCCATTAATCTATTTTCTCTCTAGATTTGCCTATCCGGGACATTTGATATAAATGGAGTCATACACTATGTGGTCCTTCATGATCGGCTTCTTTCACTCAGCATAGTGTTTTCAAGGTTCATTCATAGTGTAGCACACATTAGCACTTCATTTCTTTTTATTGCCAAACAATATTCCATTGTATAGATGTGCAACATTTTATTTATCTATTCATCAGTTTATGCACATTTGCATTATTTTTACTCTTTGATTATTTTGAATAATATTGCTTGGTGTACAAGTATTTGTATGGGCATATTTTCATTTTTTGAGCATATATATCTGGAAGTGGAATGGTTGGATCATAGGATTAATTCTGTATTTAACCATGTGAGGGCCTGCCTGACTGTTTTCCAAAGTGGCTCCAGCATTTTACGTTACCATCAGCAGTATATGAAGGTTCTGATTTTTCCACATAATTGCCAATTGTTGTTATTACCTGTCTTTTTTTATTGCAGCCATCTGTCTTAGTCTGTTCATGCTGTCATAACAAAAAACATGGGACTGGGTAATTTACAAAGAAGAGAATTTATTTTCTCACAGTTCCAGAGGCTGAGAAGTTCAAAGTCAAGGTGCCAGCAGTCTTGACTGTCTGGCGAGGGCTGCATCTTTTTCCCAAGATGGCAACATGTAGGGAGATATATATATGTACATATATATGTCATATATATATGTATATATATGTATATATGTACATATATATGTATGTACATATATACATATATATGTATATATACATACACACATACATATATACATATATGTATATACATATACATATATGTATATATACATATATGTATATATATGTAATATATGTATACATATATATATATATATATATATATAAAATTTTAAACTCTATAATACACTGGAATTCCTTTTTCTCAGGGAGCTCCTGGCAAGCCAGCTCCAAAAATCCTTCATGAAAATGACATTTATTTTTCATGATTTGTGTTGAACTGGTGAATATCATATGAGCTTAGAAGAATCTTATACTTCCAAAGGAACTTCTTCTTTTTCTAAAGGGCACTTAGTGGGGTATGATCTGCGGTAATTGCATTTACAGCTTGCTATCTCTTCTTCATGAGAATGAAATGTTAATCCATTTGTAACTACAGAGGTGGTTGGCAAGGTGTCTTCAGCTCTCTGGTTACTTTCCTCTCCAAAATACTTGCTTCACTGCAGAAGAGCCTAGCCCAGTGTGCACGCCTGCTGCACACACAGCCACCAGGTAGGATGGTAGAAAGAAAGGAGTCATGTTAGCCATACAGACCTGCGAATGGGTGACTTAGAAAAGATACCGCCTTCCAGAAGAAAGACCTGTGCCCTGAAAGATTCATGAAGTACCTATAGTTCATGTTTGCTTGGTTGCTTCCAGCTACCCCTGAAAAATACTAGTACTCATGTGATACAGAGTGTGGTTTAATGGTTCTAGGTATCAGTGTTGCTCACATGGTAAACACTGACCCTGCTTCGAAAGAAACACCTATGACTAGGAGAAAAAGAATGCTCCATTGCTAGAGATGTTTCCTCATCTCTTTCTCGGGCTGCATTATTCCATGATGGAGGCTGGTGGGTGTGATACTCTGGGAATTTTGCTGGAGACTTCTGATGTCTGAGGTTAGGATCCAGGCAAGTGCATCTTATTCATTGTAATAAGCAGTTTCTAGGATGCCAGGGAATTTTGTTGATATTAGTAACATCTCAAAATTTACTTTTTTATAAACATCTATGCAAATTGCTTACATCCATGAAGTGCCATCCACGTGTCAGGCATTGTGTTAAATATTCACATAGGAACTTGAGCTGTGATCTTTATACCAGTGCCGTAACTTTTTTGTCCCAGTGTCAGATGAAAACGCTGAGGCTTAGAGAGGCTGTTTCACCTTCCCAGTAACAGAGCCAGGTTCCAGAGGCAAGCCCCCTGACTCTAGTGCCCACCTGTGTGTGGCATGTGCTGGTGTCCTCTTGCCTTTCCACCACCTCACACACTCTCTTTTCATAAATTCTTAGAGGCAGCTGGTAGGGGAAGCTGCATAACTCTGTAACTCTATCATTTTTCCTTGCATTGTTCTTTTTCTTACTGTCTTGTTGGAATTGTCTGTCATCTTTCTTCTAGCTCACCAGTCTTTTCCCACCAGTCTTCTCATTCTCTTACCTTGTCTTACCTTAATCCTAAGGATTAAGGGCTATTGCCCTTAACCTGCTAAAATAGTTACATTTTTTTGGGAGAGAGAATTTGTTAAGTTTTTAAACAAATAAATATAGTTGGTTTCTGCATTTAAAGCCAAAACCCACAGATAATAAAGATACAGAAAAAAAATGTAGTCATGAGGTCTAGAAACATGGGGATTCTGATACTAAATCTATTATGGGTTTGGCTCCTTGAAAGAAGGTGAGGTGTGTATATTTGTTCCTCTTTTCTGTGTATTTATAGGTCGAGTATTCACTGAGAGACCATGTGGTGTATTGGAGATCTGGGCTCTGAAGCCCCACTGCTTAAGTAAAATCCCAGCTCCTGTGCTTCCCTGTGAATCTTTGATAACTGTGTTGAGCCTCTCTGGGCCTACACTGCTGTATCTGTAAAGTGAGGTTATTAATAATGATACCTGTATTCTAGGGAGATTGAGTGTCTGAAGATAATCTACGTAAAGTGCTTAAAGGAGCACCACACATGTGGAGAACATGTCAGTTATTATATGTACCTACTATCCTCTAATATTTTATTCTACCTTTGGGTCTACAATGCCCATAACATTCTTGGCATGATGGTGTTTGCAACTTAGTTGAAGAGAAAGAGAGAAAGAAAATAGTAAGTGTATATTAGTGTACAAAGGAGATGTGCAGGTAACTTGGGAGCATAGAGCAGAGGGTCTTAATGAAAGGTCTAGGGAATGTTCACTATAGAATTTAGGAAATTGAAGAGATTACAGATATTTTCTTGTCCAAACCCCTTTGAAACCTGAAGAGTTTAAATAATTTGTCCAAGTTTATTCAGGAGAGATACACTAGGCTAGAGGTGCTATATTATCAAACCACCTCCTGATGATGATCGGCCCATTTCATGATGATCATTAACGATGCCTGATGTTGGGGACAGTGTCTCAGACTTTAATTGTCTCTGGCTCCTGGAAGCTCTCCTGATAGTAATTTGTGCCAAGCCATCAGAATAATGATGATGGCCATTGTCTTATGTTTACTTTAAAGTCGTCCGTCCTGATAATAGTCAACGGGCAAAGAGAGAGATTTATTCTGCTAGATATTTGTAAATACCCAGTTTGAATTTAGGAGATTGGTAACCAGTCTGATTACAACATGGATCTCACAGATGTGGCTGAGAAATACATCTGTGATAAAATTAATCAGTTGACTTGGAAATGTAGATCGAAGAGCATGTTTCAGGAAATGTATATTGGGTGGATGGGGGACCATTAGAAATTTATTGAAGAAAGCACTTTAACCTTAAAGATTTTGGACAGTTTATAATTTATCTGTAATGGGAAAAATACTTTACCACTGAGATATTATTTTGGGGTAAATTTGAAGGCTGTATTACGGATGTGTTTGTGGATGTATGTGAATTGCAGAGGATGAATTTTTGTCAGTGAGTGTAATTTATCATAGATAAGATGAAAAATAAGCTATGGGCAACTGGAGCCCATTTGATATAATGTGTGTAATTTTAAATTTAAGACTAGTGTTTTAGCACTGGAAGGGACCTTTAAAGTTATGTAATATAAATTATTTTGTAGATGGAAGAACTGAATCCCAGAGAATGTGAGTGGCTTTTGCCTATAATAAAAACTAGGGTTCAGGTATTTAGATTACTGTGTTTAGAGACATTTTAGAGCATGAGACTTGATTTCCATGGACTCGTATTCAGGATTTTACCAACAGTGGTTTTATGCCATTTCTAATCATAGCTATCATGGGATTTCTTCTGGAAGAGAGGCAAACTCTTCAGCCCTTTGTATATGTAGATGCTTAAGAAAAATACTTTGAGACTCCTAATTAATACTCGGTTATGTAAGTTTAAGGAAATTAGAATATTATTTGTCAGGCTTTTTTGTTTGGCCTACTAATGTGGCTTCTTAGGATTTCTCAGAAGCTTCAAAAGAATTCAGAGAAAGTGTGCTGTTCTTTTCAAAGGAAAACATTGGTTGCTAGAGAGATTGAGTTTAATATAGTTTCATATCAGAGAGATTTTAATAATGCAGTCTAAAGTATTTGTACATGAATTCATTAAGCCCAGATTAGACTTATTATAATTACTCAAAAAGTAATTCAATTTAAGAGAAAACATTTTAAATGGATATAAAATACCCTGTTAGCTGAGAAGCCATACTGCTCCACTTTATCAGCCCCATAAAGTAGTAGCAGACTTGAACATAACTTTCATAGTATACAGAATGCAATCATAAAAAGTATTATTCCTAAATCTATTTTTTTATGTTCTTTCAGTAGTTAAGAGCTTTATCCCTCAGTGCTAGGAATGAGATATACTAGGGATAGAATGTCATAAAAATGTTAGGGACTTTTACTAGCTCCTGTCCCTTGCAGTACCTACCCGAGTCGGTGTAAGCTGGTGGGTTACTAGGACAGAGCCCAAGATTGATGTTTGTAGCACATTCTCTGGAAAATGTAGCAGGAAGATATTTCAGGGCTTTTTTTCCCCTTATCCACAAATAAAAGACATTTATTGAGCACTGAGTGCCTTCAGAGGTACAACAATGACAGGCAAAGTATTGGTCTTCATTTCTAACGTGATAAAAGGTGAAGGGAGGCCAGGAGCAAGGAAAATGATAGAACTTCTCCATACCACAGCCAAAACAGAGAAGAACAACGAAGAGAGATGAAAGGCCTTCTACCATCAAAGACTGGGTTAGTTTTGGCATCGAGGCCTTCAGGTTAGTCCCTAAAACTTTGACCAATACTCGGGCTCCATTTAGTTGGAGCTGCCTGTGTGTGCCTGGAGGAAGTGGCAGGGTCATGGGTATTGGCTTTGTGGCCACATGGCTGCCTGAGCTGTCTGGCTTTGGAGACACTGAAAACTAATCACAGCCCGATACGGTGCCACTGAGGCCAAGCTGGAGCTCCGGAGGAGGAGTGTGCGATTCCGGCCGTGTTCCAGCAGCGACAGACCTGCACCTGCACAGGAAGGGGCTCTGCTTAAGTGGTTTGTTGTGCTCCAACTTTGATTTATTTAATAAAGCAGTAGAACTCTTCCTCAGGCAACTTATCCCTAGCACACCACTGCAGAGAGCAGGGCAGGTCTTGGAAGAGCCCCCAATGGGTGGCTCACTCACCCCATGCCCCTCTCCCTCTGTTGACCCTTAGTCAATGGGCAGTGTGGCTGCAGTGGAAGCCATTTAAGTAGTGGCCTTAGGAAACAGTGACAGGGCCAGAGGAGAAAGGCAGCGCCAGACAGCCAAACGGCCCTGAAAACAAAGACCAGACCTTGCAGTTCAGAGTCCTCAGAAGGTGTTCCATCTTCGATGTTTGAAGGTAGGATGCCATTGGACCACTAATCTCGAAGTTTAAGAATAATTCATTCATAAGGCAAAATTTGAGAATTGCTTTGGAGTTCTTAATGATGTGTAGCTACAGGATGATAGGGAGGAATTTAGACAGTCATTTTGTTTTAATGAATTTTTCTCTTATTATTCCTCTTAGAGTCTTATCTAATTCACAGCAATTTTTCAAGCAATAGATCATCAATAAATGATACAGTAATTTCCATAATAGTATTTCAATTTATAGAAGACCTTCCATATGCAAGTTCTGGTGCACTATTATGTGCATCACCTCATTAAGTCTCCATGTAATTGATGAGGTAGCACAAAAATCAGCTGCTGTTATTGGCATGTTGCTGATGAGAAAACCGAGGCTTGGGGAGATTGAGTAATTGGTCCTACGCTGCACAGCCAGACATGGGAACAGCTCTGACTTTAGAATCTGAGTGTTTTTTACCTTGTTCTATTGCTTACTATAATAACATTGATTTTCACATAATAAGATAAGATGTGTATCATGAAGCAACCAATATAAACTGAGTGTGTTACGTATACTGATTGTATTAGTGGGAATTCTGAAAGGTAAATTTTATCATCCTTATCCTGTTTGCAAATGAGGAAACCAAGAGCCAAAGAATTTAACAACTAGCCAAGATGGCTAGGAAAGTGCCTTCACCAAGGATGAATTGAGTTTTAGACTACAAAGTCCTTGTGTTTCTTGCTGATTAAATCATACAACTTGATCCTCACGCTATCCCTTTGGTAAGGGAGAAGCTTGCCCCTGCCTCTCCATGTTATAGGTGAGAACATGAGATACAAGAGGTTGAGTGATTACTCTGTGTTTCTACTTGGAAAGGGGCTGGGCCCTGATCCCAGATTATTGGGATACAGTGGCTATATAATGTGGTGACATGGCACTGTCCAGTCTGGGAGAGGAGGTGTTAACCCTGTTCTCTTTGGGAAGCCCACCTGCATATTTGGACCTGGGCTTTGTGAATATAAAACAGAATGACTCTGGAGAGCTGGTACTCAAGAGAGGGTAGGCATTGGTGGGTTCTACTTTTCAACACAGAAAAGAAAGAATTCATTTCTAGATATTGGCAGGTCATATGTACAGACTGAATTCTCTGTATCCGTGTGTAGGGAATGCTGGATTTTGAGATTTAGTGAGGGGGGCAGCTCAGCTGATGTTGAAATTGACTTTAGATAATGGAAAACCTGACTCCTTTCAAGGAAGCAGCATTCTTTCCAGCTGTTCCCTAGGTCCCATCCTTAGCCTTGGTTAGTTGGGGCTCAGTAAAATTTACAGTCCTTTACTGTAAAAGCACTTGTACTTGAAAAAGAATTTTCTTTCTGTAGCTCAAACCACAGGAGGACTCGTAAGACAGCTGTCTCCCCAGGTGAGACTTCTTAAATGGGAGTTAAGTGGATGCATTTTCAAGAAACTAAACTCCCCTCATATATAATTTAACCTAGAAAAGAAAGCAAAATTGAGAGAGTAGTATGATTACATTGTTTGAGAACTAGTAACTTTACCTCCCCCAGTCTTGTGGAAGTCATGCACACTTTCTCTGTTTGGCATATCTTGAATGCTGTGGGCTGTGGGCTAAGTGTGATATTGAAATAACAGTGAGGGTTTCTCTAACCATAGTTATGGAGTGTGGAAGTGTGGATTGAAATAGTAAATTATTCCTAGCAGACTGAATGGGCAATAAGACTGCCACCACTTCTCCTCATAAAACAAAGCAATAGATAAATAAAGGAGAGCCAGCTCACTTAACCCACGTGGCTGTGTGCACTGCTAATTATTAACCCGGGTGCAAGAGAGGGGTTCACCCAGCATGTAGTTAAATCATTTTTAATCGAGGTAAACACTAGCCATGTGGACGAGTACCACTCAAGAAAGTTTTTAATCTGCAGCGTTTGGGAATCACCCAGTCTAATTGCCATAACTTATTAATAATAATAAATAATCTGGTCTTTTTATGGCCCCCGTCTCTGGAGGACTCAGTGCATTAAAGATCTCTAGAGTGTGAATCTCAATAGCTGTGGGGGAGGGGCAAGTATCCTTGATGCTCATTCCTAACAGAAGAAATTGGACATCGGGGCTAAGAATGGCAAAGCTGAGCTCCTTCTTTCACCATTTCTTCTTCCCGCCTCTGAATTACCAACTTACACATGCCCTTTCATCTGTCCCTAGGACCAGAAGGGCTCCCGGGATAGGGTGGGGGCTGGGTAACAGGCTTTCTTTGTTCACGTGAATGATGGGGGTTGAGGTTTCCTCCCTTGGGAAGCAAGTATGAGCAGAGCTTTGTCTGAAGGAGTTCATTTCCTCTGCACAAGTGTCCCTGGCATCCTGCAGTCTCAACCTGATTGTGGCCAGAGTGGTCACTGGCGACTCCCAGCTCTGTACTTGCGTGAGTCCAGTTCCTGTAAGGGCAGAAGAGATGGCACTGTCTGGTTCTCAGAGTGAGTCTCTGCAGCAGCAGATGGGAAGATGTTTGTGTGAATTACCTGACCTAACCTTCCCAACACTGCGGCGTGGATATAAAAACATGCTTGCCTTGGTTATCAACAAGGGAAGTCAAACAATGCAGCTGACTGACTCCTAAATAATTGTGTTTAGACTGAAAGGGGAATACCATACTCAAATTCAACTTTTAATTTTTATAAATGACTACTTCTGATGGTTTGGGACTCGTGGGCAGGAGACGTGAACTCCAGAATAGAGGATATTACAAGTATTTCTATGGCTAATGTCCTCTGATTCCCACAATTTTTCGGGAGGGTAAAATGTAAGCAAACAGCACAGAATCTATTTTCTTCTCATTTATTTCTCATTCTTCTGTCTGTGGCCTGAAGCCTGAGCTGGATAGCTGTTTCAGTCTGGAAAAGCAAAATTTTAAAGAAAGTGCAGAAGCCATTATTATACAGAGCAAAAAGTTAAATGATGTTAAGAATGGAATGATTTATACCACAGACCGCAGAAGACATACATTTAGAGTATAAATTACAAGACAACTCACGTGCAAAATTGTTGCAATATTTGAACTAGTGTTTATTAAAATTTACATTTGAATAAAAAAGTGCAAAATGTGAAAAGGCTGAAAACGTTTTGAAAAAAATCTACAATAGCTTATATGAAAATCAAGACAGTTTTGGAGAACAGAAGGTATGAATAGTAGTCTATTCGGATTTATCTATTAAAGTGTGAACTACACAATAGAATTGGAAGGAACAAAATCACTAAATCCATGCCTGAATTTCCCTCTTCCCTACCCACTGATACTTTCCAGTGATTCAAATAAGTCCTGAATTTCTAAGGAAGTACTCCTTGTCAAAAGCCATAGTGAGGAAGTTGAGGGTTCTGGATGGCTGTCGAGACTGGATCCGTATTTGAAAGACTAATCTTATTTCACTGATGTTTTCAAGGTTGGAAATTTTTGTCTGTATTCATTAGAGAGGAATGATAAATCTGTAATTTGTACTTTGCTAATAATAGTGATGAGGTTTTGTGCTTCATTAAGGTTAAATGTGTATCATGTAGTCCTGGCTCAGCCTTCAACTCTGTGTGTGACCTTGGGAAAATTTCTAACTTATTTGATCCTCAGTTTCCTCCTCTGTAAAATGAGGGGCTTGGACCAGATGACGGCTGGGCTAGACCAGCACACTTTGTTTCCGAGCTGTCCAAACAGTTAGAACCCACTAAGAGGATGAAGACACATTGCTTGTGTCCTCAGGAGCTCACAGTCTACATAAATAACTAATTATAATATGAGCTATAATTGCAACATGCACAAATTACTCTTGGAGCACAGAAGCGGAAACAGCGAATTCCCTCTCCATGGGGACAGACTTCACAGGGACTGTGACATTTAAATGCAGAGTAGGAGGGTTCCTCCAGGTGTGCATGCTGGTCAGCGGGTGGGTGGTTCAGACTGGAGGGTCGAAGAAGCAGGCACAGGTGAAAATGATATATTTAGGGAGCTGCACGTGCTCCTTCTCTTGACCTAGGATTAAAATGTATTATATTGGGAAAGGGAAAAATCATTGAAATGGGAAGGGGAACAAGTGAGGGTGGGGAGTGGAGGGCTGAGAAAAAAAGAACTGAAGGAAAAAATGGAACAAAGCTTTCGTAAATAAGGAGAGGAGGAGGGGTTTAAGAGGGGATGGTAATGGGAAAAAAGAAGCAGCAAGATACATCATGTACAGGTACAAATTCCCTATGATGAATGTTATCATTATATATATCTAAAATGTGCCATTAAAATAAAATTTAAAAAATTTTTTACCAATGATGAATCACTGATGCTAGAGAATACTGTATAGCATGTATGGTTGGCTTTTTGTATGCAAGAGTGATTGGTTCCCAGGTCCCTTGTGGATATCAAACTCTGCAGATGCCCTGTCCCTTATATCAAAGGGCATGATATGTGCTATAACCTACACACACCTTCCTGTATACTTTAAATCATCTCTAGATGACTTATACCACCAAACGCAAGTGCTGTGTAAATAGTTGTTATACTGTGTTGCTTAGGGAATAATGACAAGGAAAAAAGTCTTGTACATGTTCGGTACAGACACAGTATGTTTTTAATATTTTCAATCCGTGGTTGGGTGAATCTGCAGATACAGAACTCAGATACAGAGGGCTGTCTGCATAAATTAAGCAAAGTCCAGGTTGTTCTGTAGTGGCACCAGTGTGGCCCATTTATATCCTAATTGGCTTTCTTAAGTGTGGGAGAAGGGGTGGTGTTTTAGCCAATGCCCCGAGACTTGCGATCTCTCATCTGCGCCACAGCCCCTGCCCTGCATATGTCCTTGGGTGTATGTGTATGGCTGTGAATGGCACCTCTCGTGGGGCGATCATGTGTGTCCACATGGAATGACACCTGCAGCCACAGGTCTTCTCCTTGCAGTCTGTCAGCTTACCAGTTGCAAGTTTCATCTGCACTATTCATGGGCCCTTGGCTTTTTGTGACCTTGCAGGAACTGATGTTTCAGGTGATGACTGAAAATTAGATATTGATAATATAGTTCTTCCTTAGTTTTTAAAATGAAATAAATTTAAATTTAAATTCAGGATGTAAATGTAAGGTATCTTCATTATTAAAAACTGAAATAATGCAGAAATTTTATATACAATGAAATAGCACAAATTCCATATCCTGATGATAAAAAAATACTTCTGGGACTATTGTTACAAATTTCTTCCTAGGTAGCCTTATGCATACACACAGGTACATCAATTCAGGAACAGGATTATATGTTCCATTTTGCTGTCTGATTTTTCACTCAAAAACAATCACAGTCAGGGCAGGGGATTTACCTCAAGTGGTAGAGTGCTTACCTGGCAAGTGCAAGGGCCTGAGTTCGATCCCCAACACCCCCTCCAAAAAACATCACAGTCTTTAGCCATTTAAAAGGCTGCATAATAATCCATCATGCAGAATACATTAGTTTTAGTTTGATTCTCTACTGACAATCAATTTTGGCAAGATTCAATGTTTTGGCATTGTAAACACACCATGATTAATATCCTCATAAATTTCTTTTATAATTATATTTCACTGGATTAAAGTCTCAGAAGTATCATTGATGGGTCAAAGAATGCATATTTAACATATGTATGTATGTATGTATGTATGTATTATATCCTTGAGCTACGTTTTAGACCTTCTTACCAGCTTACAGCCCTACCAGCAGAGCAGATAGTGGCTCCTGCCTTGGTGGTGCTGTGTATATCCCTCCTGGTGTCCTCTCTGTCTTGAAGCTATTAAATGAGAAAGTGTGAGCACGTGAGAACACTTTTGGGGTGATTGAGAGGCACAATTAACAGAACAGGCTCAAGTGTACTCGGAGATGTCCAAAAGAACTTGGCATATGCTCACCAAAGGATGTGTATGAAAACATTCATCACAATTCTTAATTTGCAAACACTGAAATAATCCAAATAACTACCACATCAGAATGAAGAAATAAATTAGACTATAATCACATGGTGGAATTCTACCTAGCAGTGAGAATGAATGATCTACTATGTGCTACAGTGTGAATGGCTCCCATAATTGGTGTCAAGCAAAGATGCCAGAAATAGAAAAAGAATTCTGGCTTTAGCAGTCCATTTATACAAAATTCAAAGACAGTCAAAGTGTTTTTATGATGTTAGAAGTTATGTTAGTGGTTACCCTTAGAAGTTATGTTAGTGACTTTGGGTTTTTCATGAGCTATGGTTTATTAGTGCCAGAGTGCTTGGCATATAGCAGCCACTCAGATCTTTGTTAAAAAGATGCAATCTTATTTTTCACCTTTCTAACAGACTTTGACCTAGGATTTACTATGAAGACATAATGTTCAGATGATTTACAAATGCAACTATATTCATGAACCTTTTCTATGTTTGTTCTTATATGTGCCGTTGTTGTCACTGTTGTTATTTGTAAATTAATTGGGCAGCTTGGTAGTGGGAAAGAAGATGGTTTTGGAATCACAGACTGGGATTCAGTCCTCAGCCTCGCTTGCTGCTCTCTTGGATGAGTTACTTAACTCTCTGGAGCCTCAATTTCCCCATCTATAAAATGAGAATGATAATAAAACTTACTATATAAAGTAATTGTGAGAATAATAATATCCACCAATAATAACCACCAATTTTTCTGTTTACTATGCATGAGACACTGTTTTAAACCCTTAAATAGGTGACATCACGTGTTTAATCTTTCTAATATGCTTACCTATTTTGTGGTTTGGGGAATTGTAGGTCACAGAATAGGTAGGTGTTGAGCTAGAATTTAGGCCCAGGCAGTCTTCGTCCACAACATGAACTCTTAAGTGTTGCTTCCTGCTTTAAAAGGAATACTGTGTGAAGAGTGCTTAGCACTCAGCATATATTAGCTGATTATCACGTTGTCCTTTTCAACATTATTAACAGTATTTTTTCCGGCTCTCTCCTCTCCTTTCTCCCCTGTTTTTTCTCCTGCCTGGCAGATGTTTTTCAGCAAGGTAAGTTTTACTGCCTTCTGCTTGCTCTTCCATCGCTGTGTGCTTTACATTCTATGGCTTTGCCTTCTCTGTGGACATGTCACATGGGCATTAGGGGCTACTATGAGGACAGTGATCTGCAGTGCTGCCAGCCACCCTGGACCTCTGCTCTCTGGCCTCTGCTTCTTCCTCTGAACCAGGCTTAGGGGTGGGGGAGAGCTGAGCAACTGGGACAGGGAGAATGGGGAAGGGTTTATGGCTGGGTCCTAGAGTGGGGGAGGATGCTGTGGAATTGTGGAACTGGTGAGGAACCGGTATCTCTTGAGGCGGCTTAGGCACAAGGTCCTTGTCCCTCAGGACTCCTGTGTCAGGGCCAGCGGAAGTGTCTTTGCTGAGCAAACATGTCACTGATGTGGAGGTGTGGCAAGACCATGGATGGCTGGCCACTTTGTGCCCTCCAACCCAGCATGCTTCACAACCTAAGTGAGTTTGCGAGTGCATCAGAATAAGGTGAGGATGTGTAGTGTCTTCTGTTTTTGCTAGCTAAGGTCATGCTTTCTAGGAGCTGAAAACCGCATCTTGACTCCACACCATGACTTTGGGCCTGTGTTTTAGCCCCCATTTAGGATGCAAAGACACTGTGCATTGGGAGGCGGGAGAGTCACGGGTCCTGACCTCATAAGCCTTCCAGACACACTTATGGGGGAACTGCCTTTTCATCCCAACTTGAAACTGCTGGGTAAAAGCGGCAGGGCTTCACTGTTTGTATTCAAGCGAGGAAATGTGTTTGTAGCAAATGTCTTCTGTGTCTTTCTGGAAACCAAGGCTGGCTTAGAATGAAAGTGACTAGTTTAAAAATACATCCAGGCATTCCACAAATAGCTTCCAAATACTCTTACAGGCTTGGTGTTTTCCCAACTGTTATTTCACCCCAAACATGCAGTGCATGTTATGGAGGATATCTGCTCTCCCACAGAAGCACAGTTGCGGGTAACAATGAGGGTTCTGTTGTGTTGTCTTTTAAGAGTCTGGAGTCATAGACCTACTTTTATAAATAATTCATAAATCCCAACAAGCTATAAGTAATAAGTTCCATTTGGCTAGAGACTAAGAGATGAGCAAAATTGAAAAGGTGCCATGACTGTTCATGTAATCAGAGTGCTGCTGTCAGGGCCCGTTGCCGCAGCGAGTTTTCCTCCCTGACAAATTGGGGGTTCAGTGAGCCGCTCTGGGAGGAGAATTTTTTTCTCTACGAGCTGGAATGCAAACACCACCTAGCGCCGAATTACATTCCTCTCCTTGAAACACAAAATGTTTGAGTTGGGAAGGTCTTTCTAGAATATCTGTTCTGAGGCTCCCAGCGAAGGGGGACTAGAAAAGCCTCGTGTCAAATTTGGCTTTTCGACATACAATGGTGAGTGTTCCTGGGTGTTATAACTGGCATAAAGATGGCTTTTCAGACCGCCTGTGTCAGATTTGCCTCCTTTTTTCATCAGTCATGCCATTCGATTGATGGGATTTGCCTGTCAGTAGCAATGATATGCAGAGCAAAAGTTATAATCATCTGCAAATCACTGGCTATTGAGATTTAATAGCATCTGCCAGAGACGGAAGCCAAGTGCTACCCATTGCCCTGTGTGATGGTAGGCGGCAGCTCCCTGATACGCTATTACTAGGATTTCAAATGGAGAGGACCGAGCTTGCCTTTGTGAATTATTCACATGGCTCTGGCATTGTAGGACCATTTCATACGGAGACACATTCTCAGATAGGATGGTCAAGAGTTCACTACCCAGCACTCCTTCCTTACCTTTCTTACCGATCATTCTGACTGTGAAAGTAAGCCTCCATACAATGTTTGGCCAATGATAGTCACAGGAGACAAAGACAAAGTGTTCTGTGTCTTATAGACCGAGTTTAAAAAGGAGACCTCCATAACACCTTCACCGCTTGAAACTGCACCACAATCGTGCCACTAACCTGAAACATGGGGGCGATGAATTGTGCTAGAAATAAAGAAGCAGACAAGTATGTGGCTGCGAAAGAGCAGATGCTGCTTGGCCATCTTCTAAGGCCCATGTTATGGACAATGCCCTGCTCTCCTCGGCGTGCCCTGGGCATCCAGAACCTGCCTGCTTTGGCTTGGCCACGGAGTTGGGCAGGTGGGGAAGGTGCTGCTTTGCACATTGCGCTTCTGGCCGGGGAGGAGGCCTGTCTGCCCGGAGGAGGGCCTGCATGTTTGTGCTGCTGTGCACTGTGGCAGGCAGAAGAGGGAGGCAGGCTTGCAGTTGACAATATCAGACACTCTCAGAGGAAACACAAGTTATTTCCTCTGGATTGCATTATCTTTTATTTCACTACAGATCAATCTTGTTACAGTAGGCGACAGCACAGCATCTACTGCTGAGTTTTTCTCTGTTGTATCCCTAGTGCATGTGTTTCTACTCTGCTCCTGCAACATTTTATTGCTTGTTTTGGTTCTTTCATCTATAAATGCCACTTGCTGTGGTGTTGAGACCACAGGGCCTGAGGACAGTCAAGGACCAATGAGTCTGCAACTGGGCCTTTCTAAATAGAAATCTAGGGTCACAGGGCCACGTTTTCAAGAAGCCTTAACTGACCTACATTCTCTATTGTCCATGGAGCTCATGAGCCATTGGGTAGCTCTCAGAAATTCAAAAGCGCCGTACAATTGCCCTTCACACCATCAAATGCAATTTGAAATACTGTGTGCACACATGTCTCTAGAATCTCGAGTTTTAGAGCACTTTTATGCCAATCACAAGCTTGCACGTGCTCCCCCATCACCTCACCATGCCTCATTTGAAGTTACTGAAGCACCTTTTGATGCTCATCCATAGACTCAAGCTTGATTCTGAAATCCAACAGAAACCAAGCGAGCAGATTAGAAATCAGAGCAATATCACTCAATGGGGCATTTTAAAGCCTAAGTGGGTGTAGTATAAAGATTTTACCATTGAGTTAATTCTCTCTGCACTGTCAATTGAAGTCCCAGAAAGACTCTCGGAGAAAAGAGGCATAGCTTTTCCCCCTCCCCACTTCTAACCTGGACCTGGCATCTCGCTCATACATTCTCTTCCAGCTCAGGTGGTTTGTAATATTTCTCAAGCACAGTGTACAACATGTTTATTCTGCAGCTGCCACTTTCTGGACCTTGAGGACAGGGAAGTGAACAAGATAGTAAAGGTTTTCTTCTCATGGAATTTCCAGTCTAGTGTGGGGGCATTTGGTAGCTGAGCATGCAAAGAAATTAAACAAGGTAAATTCAGAAAGGATAATGAAGAAACGCTGAGGCTGTTATGCCAGTGGCAAGGAAGGCCACCTTAGGTGGTGTGGCTAGGGACTGACGTAATCGATCAGTTGTCAGACAATCTAGGAGAATGCAGGGGGTATGCAAGGGAAGGTGGATCTGGGGGTGTGGCAGAAGAGAGTTGTAGGGAGTGACCCAAAATGAGGACGGTACAGGGTCTGGGGATTTGAGAAAGGAGGGGGCCATTCTGCAGAAGAATGGTGTGAGCTCATCCTGGCTGCTGTGAAAATGTACAAGAATGGTATGTGACACATGAAAACCAGGACCTAGGCCGAGTGCTGATTTGACTAAGGTCCTATCTGCTGGGCTTCAGCTTCAGGAATCTCTACTGTCCTGGGCCATGGGACTGGAAGCCCCTCCCAACCAACTTGTTTCTGATGCTGCCAGCTTTCTGCTTACTTTACTAATGGGAATTCTCAAGCTTATGTCTTCTCTTAGGGCTGGCAAGTTACACTCTTCAGGGATATCACTGAACTATTTCTATCTGTGCCTTCAGATTTTAAAAGATACTACTCTCCAGGGCATACATACCTGCATAATTACACTTTGCATACATATGCTTTTCACCACTACATACCTAAATATTATAGTTGACCCACTATATGTCAGGATTCAGTATATCCATGGATTCACCCAACACCAGATCAAAAATGTTATCAGACCTACATTGGTTGCATCTGTACTGAACCTATGCAAGCTTACTTTTCTTGTCATCATCCTCTAAATAGGCATGTAACAACTATTTACACACCACTTACATTGTTTGAGATACTATGGGTCATCTAGAGATGATTTAAAATATACAAGAAGATGTGTTTAGCCTATATGTAAATGTTATATATACTGTTTTATATAAAGGGCTTGAGTATTCTTGGGTTTTGTCTTCTTCAAGGGGTCCTGAAACTGAACACCCATGCATACCAGTTCACGATGGCTGTATATGAGAAAAATAGCTCATGTCCATATTTTTTACTTTAGCTGAGTGTGACATAGAGGAAAGATAACAAATTCCATTTTCTCCAGGGCCTGTAGCAGCCAGGGAAGAAGTGTTTGTTGTGGGCAGAGTCATGTCCAGCTGTCCAGGGAAGTTATTTTCCATCTCCACAGACTAAGTCCAGGTAGCATCCACAATGGATAGATATCAGGGTTTTCGAGAGAAGCCAGAGATCTGGGAGCCTCTGCAAAACTTCATGATGTTTAAGCTCTTAATTAAAGCTTAAACAAACCAATTAAATCTAACTGTGGTCAGCAAGTCCTCTTTCCTCCAATCAGTAGCCAGTCTTCAGGGGATCTCTGTTTTCTCACAGCAGGGCTGCTGTCTTTTGTGTCTTAACAAGTTGCTTTGCCTTCTGGCCTCAGTTTTTTTCATCTGTGAAATGAGCGAGTTGAAAAGAGCCCTGGCACCGTTGGTTTCCTGCTGGTGTTCTATCTTGAGAAATTTTAAGTGGACTTGAGTTAACAGAGTAGAACTAGGTCCTTTGTACAGGTTTCCACCATTCTGTAGAGGACCAGGGTGAAAGCACACACTTCCCTAGTGGCCGAGAACTAAGGTTAAAATGTGTGGTTCAGAAGTATATCTGACTCACGTGGCCATTTTGACCGCCAGCTCTTTCCCACATGGATGAATACTAGAATCCACAGTGTGTGGCAATACTTTTATTAATCTGAAGAGAACAGTAAGTCATACTTTGTTTCTGGCAGCTGAGCCAAGCTTGTTAATTGTTGGCATGGGCTTGTGGTGACAGGGAACCACTACCATTTATAATGAGCTGGACTTCAGCTCTTTTGTATATTTCGAACTTAGTGGCCAAACTTCTGGGGGTTGATCTTACGTTTTCCTATTTCAGGAAACCTATTTATTATAAAGGAATCTGTGACCCTGTAGCCATAAATTATGGTCCCCTTGATGATGCTTTACATTATGAAATATTATTTGGTTTATGAATGTGGGATTTGGGTTAATGAATTAAATCAGTTGTTACCATTTCCAGGCAAACTTTCCAAGTCGTTGTATGATGGTTAACCAGGAAATGGGGGAAATGGATTAACATTATGTGGTAGAAAGTGATTGGTTCTTCTCTGGTCACACTTTTTTCTGTGCTAATACTTGCTGTGTATGTGTATCATCTCCCTATCATAGCAGGAATCAGCAGAATATTCTGAGTCATGTAGGAAATACATCCATCTTTGCAGCACAAACGAAACAGCATTGCCACTTAATTTTACATATACCCACTTTGTGTGTGTGTCTGCAATGTACAAGGAACAGGATAACCTGATTTAAATAATAACATTTGCCGTGACGTTTTAGCACATTCTGTGTGGGTTGTGTGCAGCTGCCCACTCCCTCCCAGGTGACCTTGTGGTGGATCTTTCCTTCTGGCAGTCCACCGTGTCCCCTCTAGTTCAAAGGCATGCATTTGGGGTGAGGTCTTAGAGTCTCTTTCCCCACCCACTTGCATTTCTATATTACCTGATCAGTGAAGGGGAAAACTTTTTAATTCTGTTGAGATTGTTGCTACATCGCTTCTCAGCCTTTTGGCTAAGATCAAGTGGGGATGGTTGCTATAAAGAAGAGTGGTTTGTCCTTTTAAAATTGTTATTGGGATAATGCCAATGTTTGTTATCCCGTATAGTCCAAGAATTGGGCTGGGTACTGTGCATACATTTTGTCATGGAGTTTACCACCAAATTTTATGAGGAAGTTATGGCCAGTACTACCATTTTACCAAGGACAAAACAGGTATAGGGTGGAATTGATCTAGTGATAGGTATATAACTATGAATACAGGAGCCAGAATTATTTTTAATTGATTAATTTTATTTTGTCAAATACTTTTACAGTTATGAAAAATTATGAAGGTAATATAGAGAGTGCTCATATACCCTGTTCCAAGTTTTCCCTGTTATTAGCATTGTGATAGTATTGAGAGAAGGGACTTCGGGAGGTGACTAGGTTATTGAAAAGGCACGAGTCGTTTTTCCTTTCTGCGATGCGAAGACACAGAACCCTTCACCAACACCAAGTGTGCTCACACCTTGATCTTCTACTTCCCACCTCTTGATCCTATTGTCCTGGGGATTAAGTTTCAGATTTTGGGGGAACAAATGTTCGGACTACAGCAGATTATTTCTCAGGTTTTCCTTATTTTTAAATGACCTTGACTGTTCTGAGGAATACCGTTCAGGTGTCTTGCAGGATGCCCTCTTTGGGAATTTGTATGATGTTTACTTATGATCAGCCGAGGGTCGTGGATTTGGGGAGGGATGATCACAGAGGCAAAGTGCCATTTTTCATCACATATCAAGGGCACATACTACCAGCATGATTTTTGACTATTAATATTGAGCTTGATCACTTAGCTGAAGAAGTATTTGTCAAGTTTGTCTTCTGTAAAGTTAGTACTTTTCTCCCCTTTCCCTACTGTACTCTGTAGAAGGAAATCTGTGCATAGACCACCTGTTAGGACTGGGAACTTACACTCCACCTCATTAAGGGCAGACTATGTACATAAATTATTCTGCACCAGAGATCTGCCTGCTATTTAATAACTTATTCAAGAATTTATATCATTATGGACTTGTGGGTATTTGTTTTATACTTTGCATTATGATCCAGTACTGTTTATTTATTTTCTTGCTCAAATTGTTCCAGCTTTGGCCACTGGGAGCTCTTCAGTTGGCTTCTAGGACCCTTTGACATATTAACTATCAAAAATATTTTTGAGCACTTCTGAAAATACATTATAACTCTACAGGTTGCCCAGGCATGTTTCTCACTCTGATCCTCTAATCAGTCAGTGCTCCAAGGGAGTCCTGGTTCCTTTTGTGTAGAAATAATACTAGAAATCAAGATATGAGGGGTAGATATGCTTGTTGCTACTAGGTGTCATTTCTTTTAGGTCCTCTCAGCTGACAGAGCAAAGGCATATAAGTGTGTTTATTGACCCGCGTGTATAAACACGATTATAAATATCTCTGTGGTCGGGTGTACGCAGACATTGTAAATATCCCTGTGATCAGCTCTTACTCAAGTCTGTAAGCACAGTGGTGGAGAACCTGTGGCGCGCGTGCGGCGGCGGGCTGTTTGTATCATTGAAAGCTCTAAAACGTTCGCCGTCACTTCTCTAGCCCATTACCACATGGATCACTGCAGCCTCTTTTTATTCCTTATCTGGAAATTCCCAATTCACAGAGAAATACCTGGGTAGTGTGACCTTAGGTTCTGCATTCTGCTGTGTCCTAACTCCTGTAGTAAGAACTTTCATCTACTCCCACTAGGACAGAGTCACAGATTTTTGACCATTTCCAAGGCTTAACATGACTGCCCCAGTACACAAGGGCATATATATTGTGTGCCCTTTTGCTTCTACACCAGACCCAGGCTTGTTCCCATTACCCTTAAACCTGTTCTACTTTCCCTGCCTTCTCAGTGGGTTGCCTTGTCTAGAGCAGAGGCTGACTGCTTGGGGCCTTGTTTCAGAGCAGAGGCATTTTCTCCCATAACCTGGGCACACTGTGGACAGACAATTGGTCCTTTTGTAATTTTCCAGCCGTTGAGTGTTTAATCCCTCTGTACCTTCTTAGAATGAGTGATCCTCTTTGGGCGCCAAAACAGAGCCATCCTTTGAGTCTCCGAGTTTGTCCTGAAGAAAGATTGTGAGGCTTAAAGTGTTTCTGGCTCCGTCCAGAGGGTGATTGTGTGTGCAAATGGTTAAGCCTCTTAACCCAGCTTCCTCTCCCTGACGTCCCTTCCCAGGTGCCCACTTGTTTGTTGCACAGTCCCCTCCAGGCAGAGCTGTTCTGACTTGAGACCTGCCCTGACTGCCACATCCATTGGCCGTTGGATGGGGCACCTTTGGAGACAGGTGGCTCTTGCTTTCTAATTCCTCTTGCTGCCTCTGGCCCCTACTCCTCTCTGGCTGAGTAGCAGACACTGGAACTGCTTGAGCCCTTGATGTCAGGAGCACTTTCTCCCATTCTTTTTGGGGGCTGGCTTGCTGGAAACCATAAGTGTGGTTGATTTATATGGATTGTTTTGTCTGAAGTTGAGGGCATCTTTTGGGAATTATGCGGTGAGATGATTGAAATGTTCTCTTCATACTCGACAATGGATTTGATGACATGGCCCCCTGCTCATGGCTGGATATGGGCTCTCACTGCTCTGAGCAACAGCGTTGCTTTCATTTTTATCACCCATTCCCTGTCTCACTTTGTTCATTCCCATAAGGCGCCACCAGATCGATTCCTGTTCTTCCATGTGCTTGTTTCTACCTCTGTGCCTTTGGATCTATTATTCCTCTACCTGAAATGCTTTCTCCTCTTTTCAGCATCCCGTTCTCAGACAAGCAGCCAGAGTCTTCTGTTATGGCCTAGCTGTGGGTGCTTCTCTCCTAGTGTGTGTGGGAGAGCGCCTCTCATTTTCACACAGTCCTCTACTGTCTGTCTATTACAATAGTCACACCCACCGCGACATCTTACCGAGATTGTTAAAGAGGTGCCACCTGGCTTCCCTTCTCGCTGTGCTGCTGCTTGAGCTTGGTCTTCGGAATTTAGCCTGCCTCTGCTCTGCTGGGTTGCTTCTGATTCCCTCAACCTCACAGCTCTGCCTTCAACTCTGATCCTGCCTGTTTCTTCCCCACGCTGCATCACCACCTTTCACACTCTTGTCATGATCCGTTTAATCATCTGGCCTTTCACACAAGAGTGAGCTCCCAGGTAGAAGGGAGCTCATCTTTTATGTTGAATCCCTAGCACCAAATGCAGTGCTGAGCAAATAGTGGGTGCTCAGTAGATGTTTGATAAATGAAAGTAGAAAAGATAAGGCTCAGGCGGATCAGAAGTTTGTGTGTAGCTGTGGTGGGTATGTGCATATATGTGTGCATATATATGTGTGTCTGTTGTGTTTCTGCTTGACCCTCTAGGCATTTTGGGGAAGTCAAGGCAGGATACTGACAGTGTAATGTATGGTCATATTAACAATCAAGCAAAAAGTCTTATCATATTCTTGAGTTCAGACATCTTTTTCTGTTCCCCATTCCCATTCCTTTTTTGGTGGTGATCGTAGGGTGTTATGCTGGGGCCTAGAATGAATCAGCACATCTACTTGGGTTTGTGCAAGTATGAATAGGGGCTCAGGAGACTTAGCACACATTGTCTCTGCCATCCAAGAGGTGATGATTGCAGTGAATACCAGAGGCGCAAGGTTAGTCAGTCTGTGGACTATGTTGTTGCTGCTGGTGCTACGGGAATTCATAGCGAATGGGAGCACAAGAGTTGGCAGAAGAGCCAAAGGTTGCTGAAAGAGTGAGCTTCAAGGGCATTTGAAAGAATGGGATGGTCAGAGTGGGCAGGACAAGGGTAGATCCAATCCTGAGGATGAATGGGACTAGAAGAGGATAGTCTGATTAGGTAGAGACAAGTACATACATGGTGTGTTTATGGGCTATTCAGAGGGTGATGAACCTGACAGGGCTGAGATCAGATGGGGACAATTATAGAGCCTCTGCAACCTGTTTATTGCCCCAAAATAAGTATAATTGAAAGGACTTTGTTTACCAGATGAATAGTATTGGCTATATTTCTTACTACTCATTTTGTTACTCTTTTTGTTACTAAGAACTACCAGTCAGCTGTTCAGCATTCCTGATCAGCAGAATGAGTACAATGTCACTGAGTTGATGAAATTTCAGTCTATTAAAAAAAAATTTGATATTTTAGATAACTCCAACAATTATTTTCTTGGCTATTTTGAAGTCTGGGCAGCAGAATTTAGACTAGCTCTAGGAAGACCAAGAAAACCATTGTAGCTTATGGAATGATAAAATAGTGTGCCCTGTGCACAAATTACCACACAGTGGTCCATGTTGTATGTTGGGTGGCAAAAGGTAAAGACCATCTCTACTTACTTGCTTAGTACGTACTAAGCACATCAAATCCTCCACATATGTTAACTCACCTCCTCTCCAGGATAACCTTGTTGTGGCCTGAATTTGTGTGTTCCTCCAAAATTTATGCATGGAAATGCAAACTCTCATATTTATATGAAGAATGGGGCCTTTGGAAGATAATTAAGTTGTGAGAGTGACATCCTCATGAAAGGGGTTATAATAAGAGGCATCACTCTGCTCACTGCCATGTGAAGACAGCATGAAATTGGCCATCTGCAAACCATGAAGAGGGTTCTCACCAAGACCAGACCTTGTGGGCATTCTGATCTCCACCTTCTACTTTCCAGAACCGAGAAATAAGTGTTTGTAACTTAATAAATGTTTATAGTTTATGATGTTTTATCAGATCAGCCCAAGTCAACCAAGGAAAACTATGAGAGCCACACACTTATTAATCACTGGGTCCCCATTTTTCAGATACTGAAATAGATTCAAGAAGCCTAATTAGTTTTACTTTGTAGAAGTATAGCTAGTGAAGAACTGTGTCAGAGTTCAGACCAGGAAATTGGTCTGAATTCTTAGTGACTACATTCCACAGTCATCTTTGAGGGACTAGAGATAGAATTGGGCTTGGCAGTGGATCAAGATAAAAAGTGCCATGATTGGGCAAGAGGTCCCTGGAAAATCCCAGAGAAATCAAAGTGTCTGTCCATAAAATCTTGAGCATAAGTCTTTATAACAGCTTTATTTTTAATAGCCCCAATCTGGAAATGGCCCAGCATCCCTCAGCTGGAGAAAAGACAAAGTGCGATGTACTCAGATTGGAATACCACTGAAGAATAAAAAGGAGCAAGGTATTAGTGTATACAACAACACAATCCATTTCAAAAACATACTGAGTGAAAGAAACCTTTCTCAAAAGAGGACATTGTATAGATCCATTTATATGAAATTCTTAAAACTAATTTAGGATGAAAAAACTCAGCAAATTGATTGCTCCTGGAGAAATGGGAATGGGGATTGACTTGGAAGAGCCAAAAGGGAACCTTCTCGACTGATGGTAATGCTCTCAGTCTTTATCAGGTTTGGGCTGTACCGCTGTAGACATTTGTCAAAACTCAGAAAATGTACACCTAAGATCTGTACATTTCATTTTTTGTATATTTTACCTTAGAAGGAAAAAACCGTAACCAAATATTGAATCCTGTTGAACAATGTACCCGCTAAAGCATTTAGGGTCAAGGGTACTGATATTTGCAATTTATTTTGGAACATGTCCAAAAAATAAATGAAAATGATTTACTGTTGAATGGAAAGAGGGGGGTTAATAGATGGGTAAGTATGTGACAAAGCAATTATTGTGGCAGGTATATGGCTATATGGGTGTTCATTGTAAAATTCATTCACTTTTGATACAGACTTGAAAACTTCATAATAAAATATTGAGGAAAAAGAGATATGCCAGTTGTGGTCCTTTATGTAAATACAAAGAAAGTGGCCTCCTTTGTGTAACTACATAGAGTGTAGTCATAAGTGCACAAGTCAGTCAGGGAGGGACCATCCTGGAGGAGGAGGCGGGGCTTGGGGTCCAACTGCAGAGCTTCAGTGGCGATCGTAGGGGCCAAGATGTGCAAGAGATGGCTGGAGAGCAGGCTCTGCACTTGGATGCTGCAACTACTTAGGACATACAACAAGTTAATCACACATTGGATGGCTCAACACAATAGAAACTTATTTTTTCTAAATTTCAGAGATCAGAAGTCTGAGAAGTGCTGGCAGGAACACACTCTCACTGCAGGCTCTTGAGAGGAAATCTTCATGGCCCTGTCAGGCTTCTGGTAGTACTCAGCAGTCCTTGGCTTGTAGCTGCATCACTCCTGTCTCTTTCTTCATCATCACATGGTTTTTCCCTCTGTATGTCTCTGTATGTGTCCTCTTCCCCTCAAGAGGACACGAGTCATTTTGGATTTAGAGCTTCCCATAATCCACTGTGACAACGTCTTAACTGTATCTGTGTAGACCCTATGTCCAAGTAAAGTCACACTCAGAGGGTCAGAGTGGACATGAATTTGAGGTGACACTATTTAATCCCTATAGGTGACCAAACAACCTGGGTCCAAATTGAGGGGAGAGCATTCTCAGAGGCCAGGGCAGGAAAGAGAGGAGGGAGATAGAATATAGGAAGGAAACTGAGAAGATTGGAGAAGAAAATCTAATGAAATTTCACCACAGAAAGAAACAAGGGCTTGGGCGAGAAGAAAATGCAAGCGGGTTTGCAGAAAGGAGCCGTGTCTCAACCATAGGCTCTCTATCTGTTTATCTCCTAAATATCTTAAGGAATTAAAATGTAAATCTTGGAAATTAAATCCACGGGTACAGTGTAAACAGAAGAGGCTTTTGCAGAACAGACAAAGCTGTTCTGCTTCCCTATTAAACATCCATGGGTGGGAGACTGTGTCTGTGCGCACAGGTTTTATTTGAGATGGATTAAAGTTCGTGATGAGCGAGTCTCTGAAGGATTGTATGTGCGGTTCTCGTAAGCCTGCGAAAGTTCAACTCCTTATCTGATGCTTATTCAAACCTGGGGAAACCTTTTAGGCCAGCCTGGAGGCTAGGGACCTCCAGCTGCTGAAAGTTAATATCCTGAATCAGGAAACCACCTGTACAGTGTGGGGGAGTTGGGGAGATAGGGTATAAATTCATGCACTCTGATCAGAGGTCTGCTGTGATTTGGGGCTTCCTGGTGTTGGACCACCCACTCTCCTTGATGACTGGGCTACAAGGGCAGCTTTTAGCCCTGGTGCAGAGGCAGTTAATGCATATTTTTGGGATCGTCTACTAGGTTCAGGCCTCACATCAGCTTTCAGGGTCTAACCCCAGTTACTTGAGGTCCTCAGGTCTCCCTTGTTCCCCTAGTGTCTCCCTGCTCACCTTGCTCAGTCACTTCCTGAGGCCTCTATTTGTTTTCTTGGGCCTATTGTCCAACCTCATTCATGCCTAAGGGTGCTGGAACATCCCTCCCATAGCCTGCTGCTCTTTATTAGACAGGCATCTCCTCAGAGATGCCTTTACTGGCCATGATGGCTAAAGTTTTACCCCTTCTGTACACTATCTCATTTCCTCATTTAATTTATTTGTAGTACTGATAGTGGTTTGAATAATGTTATTACTTTCTTCTTCCCCACCCCAGTTTATGTCTACCTGAAATGTGACAAGAGGTTCTAACTTCTGGAATGAGATCACAATGTGACCTTATTTTGAAATAGGGTTGTATTAGTTCATTCAGGAGGCTATCATAAAATACCGTAAGTCAGGTAGTTTATAAAAAGTGGAAATTTATTTCTCCTGATTGTGGATGCTGGGAAGTTTAAGATTAAAGTGCTGGCAGATTTGGTGTGGTGAGCTCTATTTCTGGTTCATAAATAGTCCCTTGTAGCCGAGTTTGCACCTGGTAGAAAGGCCAAGAAGGATGTCTGGGGCCTCTTTCGTAAGGACACTAGTGCCATTCATGAGGGCTGTACCCCCATGACCTAATCACTTCCCAAAGACTCCACCTCTTAATATCACATTGCAGACTAGGTTTTCGCATATGAACTTGGAGATAGGGGCACAAACATTCAGATGAGAGCAGTTATGGGTCTTCAGATGAAATCCTGGCTTTAGAGTAAGTGCAAATCCAATGACTGGTGTTCCCTATTACAAAGAAGAGAGGACACAGAGAGAAGGCCATATGCAGACAGAGGGAGATTTGGAGTTATGCTGTCACCAGAAGCGAAAAAAGCACAAGAAGATTCTTCCTTAGACCCTTCAGAAGGAAATTGGTCCTGTTGACTCCTAAATTCTGATCATCTTGAGTTCCAGAACTGTGAAAAAATGAATTTTCGTTATCTTAGACCCCCAGATTTGTACCAATTAATCGCAGCAATCTTAGGAAGCTAAAATAGTACTCAATGTTACCTGAAATTACTTTTCATTTATTTCCTCTCTCTCCAGATAGAATATAAGCTTCATGAATACAAGAGTGTGGCTATGTTATTCATTCTCACAATAAGGCCAACCAGAATAAGGCCAACCACATAAAAATTGCTGTGGAAGTACTTGTCAAGTTAGTGAGCCCTATAAGGATTGTCTCAATTTCTGGTTTAAAAAGACATTCAGAGAAATTTGTTAAATTGCCCAAGTCACACCACTGGCAAAGTCAAGATTCAAACTCAGGCAATTTGGTCCTCAAGTTAGAGGACCTCAAGTTATCTCACTCCTTATGGAAGCTCCCTTCCCCCAAAGCCTTTAACACAGTTTCTTCAATATCATTAGTGCATATCTTGGTTATATGAGGCTTTTGGAAGCAACTTAAAGGTCATTTAAAGTTTATTTTGCTAAATAAAGTAAACAAATCATTTAGACATGGTGTTGCCAGTCCATATGAGGAAAAGGATTTGGCCTTCAGATTAGTTGACTGGAGTTTCCTGTGGTAACCCTACTCGACTAAAAGCTTTTTGTGGATAAGACCCATTTTATTCATCTTTTTATCTCTACAGCTTGGAACATGATAGATATTTAATGGATGTTTGAATGAATTGGTAGGTTGTTGGATCTATCATTGGTAGGTGGGTAGGTGGCTGGTTTAGAGTCTGGCAGTGAGGGCAATTCTGGAAAAGAACTCACTACAGAATTCAGAAAAATAAATACCACTTTGAAGGTACATATTAGCATTCTCTTCTACCCGTTCCTCTAAGGGACATGTTCAGGATCTCAGTGTTTGTGTGGACTAGCAGTATATTTAATCTTTGATGCCAGACCCTAGACTTTTCTGTTTTCCATAGCCACTTAAGTATAGTTTTCTTAAAATCTAGAAAATGTTTAGATACGAATTTACACCACAGTAGACTGTGTGTTAACTTTCATTGAACAAGGTTTGTAAGTTTGGACCTAAGCTGAATTTCTGGGAAACATGCAAGGGAGTATGCCCCACTATGGGTTCCTCTTGCCTTTCCCTGATGTGGCACTTGGACTGCTTTCTACAAGAATGTTTAGTGTATTAGTCGTCTTTCTTGTCACTGTGACACAGTACCTGACACCCAGCAATGGAGGAGAGGTTTAATTTGGCTCATGGGTTCAGGGTATTCAGTCCATGATCAGCTGGTTCCAAGAAACTTCAAGGCAGACAGACATGGTGGGGCAAAGATGCTTAGTTTATGGCTGCTGGGAAGCAGGGCAGGATAACAGTGCTAGAGAAGAAGGGGCCAGGGATCATACATAGTACCCAAGGTCACACCTTCTTGACCCACCCAAGCACACCTAGAAGTATGCTTTACTAATCTCCAGAGAAACTCTCAAACCAATCAAATTGATACAATTAAGTTTAACAATCACATTTAACAAGCATTTAAAGTTAACAGTTTGAAGGGAACAAAATTAGTAGTCTATCTGACTTGTTGTGACTCAATCTGACTGTGAAACTATAAGAAAAATAAACTAATAGGTCATTTTAAAGTCAAAAGAGTTCATTAGGAAGGCAATAAGAAAGCCTCAATGGGAGAGATGTTTTCTAAACTTGGCCATGAGGAAAAGAAAGAATTACTTCAGTAGCACAGATGTTGGCAAACTGTTATTGTCAAGCAGTTGAGGGTTCTATTGTTTAGTTCAGATAGAAGTCATGAATTGGCCAAGTACAGTTCTGCTAAGAGCCCTGTTGCCACTGGTTGACACTAGTTTATGCTAGATGCTATTGGTTGATACTGCTGGCTGTTGGTCTTTGCCACTTCCAACCACTACACTTTGACATTGACTTGTGCATTGGTTCATTGTGCCAGTTGTTGCTCTCTACTGCTGATTTTCTTTGGCTGCTGATCTATGTAGCTTCTTAGGGGTAACAACGTCTAGTGTTTATTGCTCTTTCTTTTAAAGTAGCGGCTCCATCCATACTACTCAGGAATCCTGAGATTTACAGGACTTGGTGAGGCTGTACTACCCAAGAAATAAATGATGGGCAGATGTACAGTACCACCAGAGAGTGGCCTATTTCAACAGGACCCGTGTGGCAGCCCAGGGGCATCAGTACACCAGAGGGAGCCCTCCTAGACTATCCTGAGAAGTGTGGGGGAAGTGCTGCTTATATGGCAATAGCAGGCCTGTGATTGGCTAAAATTCGAGCCTGCAGATTGGTTCATGTGCAGGCCTATGATTGGTTTAAGTGGGTACAGAATGTTTAGGACAGCTGCGGTTACCGTAGTACAGTTCAGCATAGGGCAGTGGTGGCAAACCTATGGCACGTGTGCCACAGCAGGCTGATCATTATCATTGAAAGTTCTCAAAAGTTCGTGTCACTGGCGTAGGGTGGCATGTGAGCTATTTGATTGACAGGGGTTGTGTCTCTGTAAAAAATGGCAGAGCTGAATCCTGAGCATCCTCAGGAGGGCCAGCTCTGTTCATCATAGCTTGTGGGTGTTTGTAGAGGTTACAGATGTTAATAATGGGCCTGAACCCTTCCCTAACCTCTGTGTGTTAGGAATAGTTTTCCCAACCACTTCTTCAGTGTCTAGAGTAGCAGGAGTAGGGGAGAGGCCTCTGTAGCTGACAGCCAAGCCAAACCTCCAGTCAGAACAACCTTATGAATGGTGGGAGGACAATGAGACAAGTTCTTCCAGTTCATTGTAGGGGCCGGGGCTGGGGAGCAAAGAGAATTGTGTGTGTATGTGTGTGTGTGTGTGTGTGTGTGTGTGTGTTTGTGTGTGTGTGTGTTGAGGGGTGACAACTATGGCCACACGTCTCGCTCTGGCCTGTATGGGAAAACAGGAGACTGAGTTGCTTCTTGTCTGTCTCCCTATGGCATACAGGCTGGCTGTTATTTTTTTTTTAATAAAGTTTTATTGGAATAGAGCCATATCTGTTGATTTATTTATTGTTTCTGGCTGCTTTTGCACTATAGTGTCAAAGTTGAATTGTTTCTAGAAACTACATTGCTTACAAGTGTCTTTTTTACTTGTCTGAACCCTCCTTTTCTGTGTCTCCATAGCAGAGAGTTGGCCGGAACCCATCATGAATAAGAAATTTCAGAAGTGGTTCTCAGTCTGTGTAGGAAATTAAGATGAAGCTATTGATAAGAGTGATGAAATGAGCTACCAGTGGCTCTGAGTCACTCCTAAATGCTGAAGTATCTTCTTAATTCGTGCATGTAGAAAACAATTATTGATGCCCTGGGGTGTGTGAGTCAGTAGACCAAAGTCTGAATCTCCAAAACAAAAAATTAAAGTTGTTCATTGGATTGTTTCTATTCTAGTTATTGAGCATTGATAATCCATGGATATAGTGTAATTCTGTGTCAACTAGAATACTTACATTTCAGAAACCCAGCTCTTGAGCCAGGTAAATATTGTGTGCTTAGTTACCTATCGAAAGAACTGTGTCAGGAATTTTAATTAACCTTTTAAACTCCCTTTTGATTTCTTCAGGATAAATTGAAAAACTTAGCGTGTCTGTTGGGCTCATCTGCAGGGGCAGGGGTTTCCAGTTGACCTGGCAAGGTGAGATGGATCAGAAATGATTCATTGGGAAAGGCTTTGTTTCCTTGACCGTCTGGTGGGAAAATACTCATGGGGTTATTTTTAGATAGTCTATTCTCATTTATCAGTCAACTTTGGCCACATCGATTTACCTAACAGACCCAATTTATAAATACTAAAACCAATCCATTGGAGTATTTAGAAACTACTTTCTGCATATACAGCAGGTTGAAAGACAGCAAATTATTAGTAACTCATCAGTCATCTTACAGCTCTTCATTTAAGGCTTTGTAATGAGCTTTCTTTTTATAGAATGTTGACTTTAGCTCAAGTTGGCTTTGGAACAAGGCTAGTCCAGTGTAATAGGGGAGGCGAGGTGACCTGGATGCAGGTCCCAGTGTGTGCAGGCCCATGCCAGGATCAGTTTAGAGATTTTCTGTACCCCTCCTGCCTGCCTCCTCAGATTGCAGGTGTGGCATTTTCCCAATAAAAGCGGGGTGTGTGTCTCTTGGGAACCAGTTCTTCTCCCTAGCTACATCAGAAATCAGAAAATACGAAATAGGTGTGATTGATGGTGAAGGATTAGTGACATTTCTGTGACCTTAGGACTAGATGAAACCCTTTATCGTTTATACCCAACATGTAATTTTTTCCACTTTATCTCCCCAAAGTGTGTTTGGTTTTATTTTCCTTTGAATGGTAAAGAATATGTTAATAGATCTTAAAGAATCAACTCAGAAAAAAAAAAACAAAACTCTGAAGTCTTAAAAAATCCTTTCTCTTTCCTTCCCCTCCCCAAACTTTAATAGCCCCTGGAGCGAGTGTGGAGGTGGCAGGAGTCTTTTGTACTTTTCCCGACCTGCTGTTTGCACAAGTGGCTGTTATGACTGCAGCAACATAATTGCTTTTAAAATGCCTCAATAATAATAAAAAAAGGCTATTTTTATTTTGTAATCTTCTTGGCTTTCATTTTTCCAGCCCACTTTAGTAACTTCTGAAAATTAGCCTCACAAATATGGTTTTCCCAGCTTGACCAATGAACAGCTCTTTGTCCGGCGTGGGGTGGTGGCTTGTGAGTGGAGGGTCTGGGGAGAAACAGATGGGGAAGGAGCTGTACAAGGGCAGTGGGGATTTGCTTCCTAGATGGCAGCCGTTTCTGCCCTCTCTTGACCACTTAGAAAGAAGCATGAACATAGAAAATGTACTTGCCAGCACTCTTCTGGGCTGCCTTGATCTCCCCAGGTTTGATTGTGACTGAGGGAGAAACAGCTCATATTCCTTCCCTTTTTGGCCTCCATGGCTATTGCCTGGCTGGCCAATTTGGATCTTCAGCACTGTGAAGGGCCCAGACTCACATTCAGACTTTCTGGTGTTTTTCTGTGGTTTTTCATCTAAGAGGCTGAGCTTCGGGTGATTCCAGAAGGCTAGGAAGGCATTGGACAGCTTCGAAAAAGAGTTTCTCACTGGTATAAAGGTGCAGTAGGCTGCCTCTTCTCATTCCCTCTTTGTGGGTACAGCCTCCAAGTGAAGCCAATTCTGTGTTTCCTTGGACACTTCATTGGCCCTTCCCCAGACCATAAATCGCACCAGTGTGATTTGTGATGAGCTGAAAGTAGAGCTGTTGGGGAGAACCATCTCATTTGGGCTGAGTAGTGATGGTGTGGTGGTCATGCTGAAGAGCAGTCCATGGCCAAGAGAGCAAGAAGTCCATGGCAGGAGTCCAAGCGGAAGCCCGCCCTTTTTGCAAGCAACGCCTCACTCTCACAGGGTTGGCCACTCAGCCTGCAAACCCAAATGCTTCATCTCTGATGGAGATGAATTTGTTTGCATTAAGAAAGAAACTCTTGCCTGGTCCAGGGGTCAAGGGATAGGGGTGTTCTTTCCAAGAGAGGGCATCTATATCAGTGGAAGCAAAAAACTCCAACCACTACCCCCTTAAATCATGGTGAAAAACTAAAAAGAAGACCCCATTTGCACTCGGGAGTGGTAGCTAGACAACTCCTAACCATCTCCTATTAACTGAAAGCTAACAGATTAGTTCACCCTTCTCTGATCACTGAAATACCAGGCATTTATTTTTCTTCTACCCATGCTTTAGCTCACTTTAAGATATTTTCAAGTGCTTGGCGAACTCAAGGAGACAGTCTAGTTAAAAACTTGTAATTTTCCCTGGCAATGCACACGTTGCTCCTTCTTGTAGACTGAAAAGGTGCAGTTAAAATTCAGCTGGTCTGTATGCTGCCATACGTTTTAGAATGTCAGTTTTTCACAGTGTAGCTGCCGAAAAGTTTATTGCCTGATGCCAAAAAGTCATTCTGATTTCATTTTCAAAAGTTGAATTTGAAACTCAAAATATACTTTCTTTTATAATTATGCTTCTTATTTGGCAACATATGGTGAAAATTTATACAGCCTATCAATGTAAAAGAACAGGGCTGAGGCTCGAGGCTTTTATAGTGATTACATCTACCTGTATGGGGGCTTTATGTGCTTACAATTTGAATCATTTATAGATGCACACTCAACAGAGTTGGAGCATAACTAGTACTGTGGGCTTTTTTTGCTGACTAAATGATAGGCAAAGCAATTTCCAACAAATGTCTCCCAGTAGGCTGTCATCATAGAAGCCTTGTAATACTGCTTTTTAACCTTAGAATTGGCAGCTATCCAGAAATTACTGCATTGATACCAAACTGCCTTGCACTAGGCAGTTGCCCTTTTCTCCATGGAACCCAGTGAACTCCCAAGCAGGTGCCTACTCCCCACCTTGTTTTTATTTCAGGGAGATCTTTTACCTGTTCTTGTTCAGCTGTAGGTAG
The DNA here is from genome assembly GCA_004026905.1 of Hystrix cristata. Taxonomy (NCBI): domain Eukaryota; kingdom Metazoa; phylum Chordata; class Mammalia; order Rodentia; family Hystricidae; genus Hystrix; species Hystrix cristata. The sequence continues at coordinate 85,236 of PVJO010000414.1, read as the reverse complement.
CCAGAAACACTGAAAGTTTAAAAATATAGCAAAAACAATTCTCTGGATTGTATTATTATGCTTTTAATGCATTCAATTAGCATTTGAAGCTTTGTCACCAAAGAAATGCCACATATCCCTGGCACAAAAGGAAGAGGGAAGGCTTGCCCCCTGCCAAAGATAGACTCAGCTTCCTTCCTCTTTTCTCCTCTTCCTGCTCCTCTCTGTTCTTTCACCTTTTTTTTTTTGGTGCCAGGGATCAGGGATCGAACTCAGGGCCTTGTGCCTGCCAGGCAAGCACCCTAACCACTGAGCTAAATCCCCAGCCCCCTTCTTTACAATCTGGCAAATGGCATTTAGGGGTTGGTAGAATAGGATTCTGTGATTTGAATAAGGATTTGTTGAGACTTTTGGGGGAGCACTGAATGAAGCAACCCCTCAGTCCCTGCACAGGGGCTGGCGACTGAAGTGTGGGGTCTTGGGAGCACTCTTCCGGCAGTTATGAGAACAGCACTTTCTGGGGAGCTCTGGAGAAGATCAGGAATCCTGGCTTTCACTCCTCTTCCATTTGCCAGGCACAGTCTTGGGGTGGAAGCTGATTTCCCGGGAGTCCATTGCTCTTGATTCCAACAGGAAGAATGTACTGTTCTGCTCTCTATTTGAGTAGAGGGAGGAGTAGTCCGGTGACTACTGGATTCTAGAAGTTTGACTTCAGACACCCATTAGGTTTTGAGCGCACCTGCTCTGTGTCACGTGGGGCCCTGCACACTTGAAAGACTTGGCTTTAGGAGTACAAGTGCATCGCCAGCAGTTGGTACAGTGCTCAGCTGCAAGAAGCACAGCCAGTGAGTTGAGTGAATACATCTTTACCCATTCGGCGGGAGAAGCAGTTGCATCTGCCTGCTGTCACTGCTCGGGCTTGCCTTGCTACAGCATCTCACACCTGCGTCCCAATCGCTGGGACCCGGGTTTCTCCTGGAGTGCTAGGCTCCCTCTGTGTCTTGCCCGGTGCTCCTGTAGGCCTCGTAGTGTCCCCCTGGGGGCATTTGTCTTCTCATAGAGAGCTATGCCCATCTTCACCTTTATCAGGAAAAGAGACCTTGAAAAAATCTCTGGCCTAATGCGTTTTGCTTTGACCTTCTAAAATGATGAGTGCTATAAATGGAGAAATAGATAACTATTACATATCCATGGTTCGTAGAAAATTCTGTCTTTGACTTGGAAAAAGGTATTGTACTGGATAAAATTGGAAATGTAAACTGTAATAGAAAATCAAACTCAAAGCACTGAATAAAATTGTGGAAGTCAGTGGTTTTCAACCTACTTCCTTTATTTCCATTGCCTAACGGATGTTTCATTCATTAAGTATGAGTGAATGAATGAAAGAATGAACGAATTTCAGAAAATGTTCATGAAATAACTCTACTATGATGAATGCTTAAAGAGAATGAAAATTAAGATAACTCATTCATCTAGTTACAAATGTAAATGTTACACCAAGGGGTAAAATGAGCTTGGAGTAGAGGGGTGTGTGTGGGGGTGTGTGGGTGTGAGTGTGGGTGTATGTCTTGTGTGTAAAGAGAAGGAAAGGTGGGAGGGTGCTGCTGTCTAAGAGAGATGGGAAGACAGGATATATAAACCAACCAATCAGAGAGTGGTCCAGGGCTAAAGGGACATTCTTTATTTGGTAAACGAGATGTGCTAATCTAGGATATTCCTTGGAGACAGTATTTCTTGAGCTATGATGTGGACACACAAAGGGACAAACAGAGGCACTGTGGTGTCAGATGCCCCTTGATAAGATCTGCCCCTCTAAAATTTGCTCTTAATGGGAAAGGACTTTATTTCCTGAAATCTGTCCACTACTTCTCTAACTACAGATTTATTCACTGGCCCAGGGTGTATGCTCAGGTACACAATCTCTTGCTTGCCTTTAAAAAATGTATATACAAAACATAAAATTTGCCATCTTAACCATTTGTGAGTATACAATTCAGTGGCACCGTGCACATTTATGTTATTAGGCAGCCATCACCACCATCCATCTCCAGAAGGTTTTCATCTTCCCAGACTGAAACGTTGTGCCTATTAAAAGTAACTCCCGTTTTCCTCCTTCCTCCAGCCCCTGGCAACCACTGTTCTACTTTCTGTCCTATGAATTGGACTATTCTTGGTATCTCATATAAGAGAAATCATGCGATGTTTTTCCTTGTGTGTCTGGCTGATTTCACTATCACCCAGTTTGTTGACAGGTGTTTCACGGCGAGGAGTCTGTCTGTCAGGCATGGAGGTGACCTTTCCTCTGAAGTCCAGCTTTCATGAGCACCTCTGCCTGGGACCGAACTCCGTATCCTGTTGGTCTCAGCTTACATATGCTAACACAAAAAGACCCCGGGCCAACCATCCTATGCGAAACGGCTGCTTTTCCTACTGGTCCTGGCATCCTGCTGTTTCCATTCATCACTTCTGTCACAGTGTCTATTCTATACAGGTTTATGGTTTTTTTCCAATTGTCCATCAGATTATGAGATCCAAGAGGACTGGGATGTCTACTTTCTAGATTTATCTGCAGGGTGTAACTGAGTACCTCTTATACAGTGAACACTTGCTGGGGGCTGGGAAGGGTGGAGGAACACGTCCCTCTCTCTAACCGTGAGTGACAGTCATCAGGAAACCATACCCATGACTGTGATTTGGTTGCTTCCAAGATAAATGAGAATTTAATGTTGCCATTCTTACTAGAGTACTCACCGCCTGCGTATAGATTTTTCCTGGCAAATAAAGCCACTCCTGTCTGATAGCTGGTCAAGGTTCTGGATTTCTTTATTCATTCTCTGGATGAATGTGTGTACAGTGAAGGTAAACAAATTTTAATATCAACCTAAATAAAACATCGTTAAAAGTAAAAGCCTGCCACAGAAAAAGTCAATCCCTGTGTTCTGTTGCTAGATAAAGTGGCTTTGGATGAGCTTCTTCATTGATTATCCACACCACTAACTCCTAGATTATTATGTTAATTAGACTTTATTAATATTAAAAAACAAGGAAGCAGTTTTCAGGCTTGGGAAATTAGAACATAACTCATTGGATGAGGCTGAAGTTTTAGCCTGTTAGTTCTAGAAGGAGCCTCCCTGAGCGATTTCTCCAACTCACTCATTGCATAAAGGACATAATTGCAAGCAGGTGACATTGGAGCCACCCAGGATCCTCCAGAGATGCTGGGAGAGCAGAGTCTGGAACAGGACTCCAGCCTCATGGCTTCACTTAGACATTTTTGAATGAGACAATATTATACAAATACTAAATATTCACAGGGTATTTGCATTCAGGAAGAGTTGTCTTTTTCTAGAATTCTTGCTGTTTTTATTGATGACTGTGAGTATTGAAGTTATGTTTTTTATACCTCATTCCCTTTAAAACCCTCTCTTCCACTCACATGCAATGCTTTGATCGTTTCAGTTGCACAGTTAACCTGAATGCATGTGAAAATCCTTGCATTACTCCTTCATAGAGTTTTAACATAAAAGTTCCCAGAAACATTAGTGGTTCCTGGAAAAGGGGCCAAGACACGACCCTGTGCATACAGGCTGTCTTCAGGCTTTTAGTGTGACAACTGAAGAGCCATTCACTCAAGCCAGGAGAGGGAAGAGGTACTTGAAGTTTGCTTAATGCTAACAGGGGCTGAGATACAAATTGCAGTGAAAATTATTCTTTTTCCTTGAGAGGAAATTCATATTCCTTACAAATACAGTACTCTCATTTGTCAAGAAAATTTCATTTCTTTTATGTTCTTTTCACCTGAAATGCAAATAGGATTTGCTTGTGATTAATTAAGCAGATGATAGATGGCCCTTAAAATGAATGTTCAGTACCCCCTCCCATTCTGTATACCAAAGACAGAGGTAATTAGATGAGAAACAGTATGGCATTTAAATGTGGATTTTTTTTAAAGAGCCATTTCCCTTTGACTTCTATAGATAAAGAAAGATTAGCTTCTCTGAATTGTGTAATGTCGCAGATGTATGTGCAAACCAATCAGTTGTGCCACATGCCCTCATTTTGTAAGTGCCCCCATTTGGCTGCTGGCACATTTGGCTGTTGGCAAAACCTTGCTTAGTGGTGCATCAGTAATTAGGAGCTGCCACTTCTTCTGTGTGAAATAATGTGGCTTTTTTCTCTTGTCACTTTGTTCCTTTGGGGGTTTTGGGGGAGTCATATTTCATTATTGGTGAAATACAAACCTGTTTGGAAATGGCAAGGTTGTCTGGGACAATGTTAACATTTTAACCACCAGAAGTCTCATTCCTTCCTAGGGACTGTTACTGGCACTGTAATCCCCGCTGCCATCTCCGGTTGGCATAGGGACCTCTCCTGCCTATGCTGCCATTGCTGGGTCCTTAACTGAGCACTTTGTCAACTCACAGAATAGTGGCTGCTGGCTGACCGTATGCTGCAGAGCCACGGAAGGAATTTCTCTGATGCTCCTTTTCCCTTCTCTCCATTAGTTCTAGAACGAACCTCACTGAGCACTTTTTTCCAGCTCTCTCATTGTACAAGGGACATAATTGCAGGCGGGTGACCTCAGAGCCACCCAAGGTCCTCTAGAGATGCTGGCAGGAGAGAAACTGGAACAGAACTCCAACCTCATGGCCTCACACAGGCTCACATTCATCTTGGGGGGTGATGCGGGGGGTCGAACTCAGGGCCTACCACTTGAGCTAAATCTCCAACCTCTCAAATTTCATTTTTGAATGAAACAATATTATACAAATAGTAAATATTCATGGACTCTTTGCATCTGGGAAGAGTTAAGTCTTTTTCTAGAATTCTTGGTGGTTTTATTGATGAATGCCAGTATTGCAGCCATCATTTTTTATACCAAAAGGAATAATGCTAAAGAAAAGATAAAAACTGCAAATTTTCTAGAGGTGGACCAGAGCCCATGCCTAGATATCAAGCTAGGGATCTGGTGCTGTGGGACATTGTGAGGAGCATAATAACAATTAAAACAGCAGCAATAAAAATGGCACCCTGCCTTTGTTGCCCTGCTGGTCTTAAGCAGGCTGAGATTATTAAGGAAGTACTCCTTGAAGAAATATCTGAGGAGCACAAGGAAGGAGGAAGGGCAAGCGGAGTGCAGGTTCAAATGAGAGCCAGTCTGATCCTGAGAGGACTCTGGAGGATAAGTGAGACCCAAGAGCTGGTCTCACCTTGAAGCAAAGAGCTGGCCTGTCCTTGGTGGGGAGTGAGGTGTAAACTTGGAGGTACCTCCAGCCACATGACAGTCAGTGCTGATGCCAGGGGTAGTTCCTCTATGGCCACAGCTGCAGGCTCTGTGGAGCAGCATGCGGGAGAGCTGGGAGTGGTACAAAGAGCTGGCAAAAGAGGTCTGCGGGGATGTAGGTGCTGTCTTAGGTGTTATCCTAAGTGGGTGCTGTTATTACCTTGCCTTACAGATGGGAAAACTGAGACTATAAGAGGTTAGATCAGGCACCCAAGATCATTTCTTTCTCTCTCTCTTTCTCCTCACTCTCTCTCTCTCCACTTCTCTTGTCCACTCATTCTCAGGGCACCATGCTGTGACATATCACAGTAATTAAAGCTCTTCACTAGAACAGGGTTCTTCCCTTCTACTCAGAGCAGCTAAACTCCAAGGACTTTAAACGCCTTGGTTGCAGGGATGACTTCAGTAGGGAAAACAGGTGATGAAAAAGGCTATTGTATGGAGGAGCTGAATTGATGAGCCACCTTGAGAGCTGCACATGGGCCTGGGCAGGCAAAGTGGCCCATACACTGCCCTGCAGATAGATGGTGTCTGTTGGGGACATGTGAGCTCTTGAAGAAAGAAGTGTCCCACTAAGGACATGCTGCACTCTTCCTGGCCCAAAGGATGAGACATCCTGTGTCCCACCGTGCTGGGGCTCTGGTTAAACAGCCAAGAGCCCTGAAAATTTGTGGCAGATTTTCTCTGCACTTCTTGCCTAGAGAGCTGACACCAGCCTTGTGGCTAGGCAGGGCAGATGAACTGAAGGGCCTCCAGTCTCTCTTGTGACTCTCTGAGGACACATTTCCATTAGCCCTGGAGCAGCTGGCCAGGAAGCCCAGCTGTAGTGCCACCTCTGCTTGAGGCCAGGGCCTGGCAGTGGCCAGATGCCACTCCTGACCTATTGGAGGTTGGTTTGGGGCTGTACCCAGGGACTGAGGGTCCTTGCCAGGCCTAGTGACAGGAGACACATTGCTCCTCTGGGGATACACAGCCAGCCATTCATCATTAACTTGATGAATAAGGGCATTTCTGAGAACTGTAGAAGCTGATAGATGCTGGCATGTGGGCCTAGAGAAAAGACTGTCATCCATCCTTCACACTGAACGGACTTCTCGATTGATTGCTAGCCAGAAGGTGACTGGCCCCAGTGGTCTGTGATTTTCGAGGGCTCCCCAACCCACCTGGTGGCTTGGGATGGCAAGTCCTCTGTATGCTTGGAGACTCCAAGGACAGGTTACTAGGAGGTTAGGAAATCTGCCCGTCTGGGCCAGTGTTTATTGAGTAGGGGGGATTGTGCATTTCATACAAGTGGCTTCCTTAGATTTCCAGGTGGGGTGGGCACCACACTCCTGTAACCTCCGGAGCACTTGCAGCACTCAGTGCCTGGAATGCTCCCAAAGCCTGGTGTGTGGCTCTGCAGGCTGAGGCCTTGACGTTTGGTTTCTTTCCCGGGGAAGGCAGCTAGCAACAGGAAAATCATTCATCTTGGGAGTTGGAGACCTGTTCCAGGTCCTGATAGTGAGACTGGAGCATGTCTAGGATGCTGAGGGGGGCCACAGCTCTTGCGGCCTTCAGGGAACTGAGCAGAAACTGGAAACAGTAAGCAGACAGGGATGCGCAGCTCACTGGGCCTAGAGTGTTAACAAGGAAGATCCTGGGAGCAAACTTCTGGGCCGTGCAACACCAGCCTGTCTTTCCCTGTCTGAGTAAGAGAGCTGGTGAACACAGAAAGAGAGTGAAGAGTAAGAGGTAGGAAGAGGGCAGTGAAAAAAGAAGGCCAAATGCTGGACACCTCATCCAACCCTGCCACAGCTGTGGGGCTTTTCTGGAGAAGAGGGATCTAGGTAGAGAAAGGAGGAGCCTGGCAAGGCTTGTTGCCTGCCTCCCTCTCATGGCCTTATTGATTGACAGCTCACCGACATATTGCCCTCCATCCTTGGGGCTCTGTCCCTTCAGTGCCACAATGAATGAAGGGTGTGAGTGAGGTCAGAGAGCACGATTTCAGACTGACTAATGTACACATTTACCCCCTTGACTGTGAGTAAGTCTGAGACTGAGACTTCTCATGACGTGGGTCTAAGAATGGCAGATTATGGGGCTAGTGAAACAATTAACAACATAATGCATTTAGCTGCTTAGCACAGGTCTGAGCACATGGTTGTCACGACACTCAGTATGTACTGTTAGAATTGGGTTGGACCCGTGGCAGCAGGTCCCTGAATGAGGTGTGTGGTGCTGCCCTTACTCATCAGTCCTTATCTGACCTAAAAGGATTAGCCTTAACTCCAGGGAGCAAAGCTCCCTTTTTTGTCTCTCTGAGATGTATGGTTTTGAAATGGTGAAAGAAGAGGAAATCTTCCCATATTTGTTCCCTCCAAGGGAAAATCTTCACACTCAAGACTTGGAAAAACCAGGAAAACAAACAAAATAAAGAGAGCAGGATGTGGCCAGCCAGACGTTTAGAAAGACCCCTAGGTGGTCTTGATTCTAAAAGGTAAGTTGTACTGCGTTGGTCTGTCACAAACAAACTCCTGGGTGTTCTGGCTGCATGTGTGGGGACACCAGGATGCTGAGGTCTTGTGGAATGTTTTTCTGGCATGCTCAGCTCTGGGTGACTTGAAGGTGGGTAGGTGTCAGTGTCTGAAACCAAGGGACAGCAGCCTGAGAGGTGGCCTTCGCTCACTTCCTGCTGCCCATATAAGTACAGGTCTGAGTCTCTGTCAGAGCTGGCAAAGAAAGAAAGAGAGACAGGTCCTTTGCATGTCTTTCCTTTTGTGGTACTCGGGAATGAGATGTAGGATTCTTAGAGATCTGACACAAGGCAAATGGCAGTTTGTGGGCCCCTGAGTGACCGAGCAGCTTCCTGTTCTTCTCCAACACAGAAGGTGGGGAGTCGCTTGATTGCTTTGGACCTGGCATGAGCATTCAGAGGCTAGCTGAAGACAGCTCAGTGAATGCTCCTGGCCACAGGATCAAGAGCTCTGCAGACCTGCCCACTTGGCAGCTTGCTGAGGTGTATATTTATTTAGCTTTTGACTTCCAGGGTTTGGAAAAAGAGGTGAAAGTGATTCCAGACAGAGCAAGGTTCAATCCAAACCCTGCTGCTTAAAGCAAGTTGACTCTTTAACAAACATTTAAGACATGTTTTTTCTATGGTTTCTAAATAAATCAGTGACACCCACCCTCCACTTCTTTGCCTCTCCCTTCCCCACTGTCCCTGGCCTCCAGTCAGATCGGTTTAATTTGTGTTGCTGTGTATATGTGTATTCTTCAGCAAGATAGTCTTTATGTTCTTGGTTTTTAAAAATTAAATGCAAATGATACTGCATGTAGAACTTGCTCAATTTCTTATCATTTTTCCCCAAACCTCTTAAAAACCAACCGGTGTTTTGTATACAGATAGCTAGTTCACAGCTTTGATTCAGGAGCTTTCGATACATTCTTGAAAAAGGAAAAGGAAAGAAAGAGAGAACAACTCAGTTCAGTGTTATTGTGGTCATTTTACAGATAACTAAACAGAGACCACCAGGACAGGGCACATGTTGAGATGGATAGAAGAGCTGCAACTTATTCCTGATACCTCGCTTGATGCACTTTCTACTACGTAGGCCAGTGGTCTTGGTTTTCTTAAATCCCATGGTAACGTGTGCCTATAAAAGAGTCTGAGGTTGGTTGTTTTTATGGTTGCATCTTTGTCAACTCCTCTGAGCAGAGGTCAAGCACCTGGGCCTTTGGCTTGCCTTCATCCTGTTCTCTCTTTCTATGCAAATGCCTGTACATGCGAACTGTTTCTACCTGTATTTCCTACTCTTTGCTACTAGAGAAGAGATAACAATACCTCCCTCACACTAGAGCAAGCATGTTATCATTCTTATGGGCATAAAAATAAATTCTTATAGGCATAAGGATAGTGATGTCTTTGTTCTTAGGTTCTTACAGATAGCATCCAATAGGCTTATTTCTGTTCATTATTATCATTCATCTCAAAAGCTTCATCAAAATCAACTCTGTACCAGGAAACACATTATTTATGGACGAGTACAACTTCATGGGATGATTTAGAAGGAGAAGAAAGATTGGGCTTCTGAACTTGTTGCCCTTCCTCTCTAAAATTGCGGATCCATTAAAAACTAGTCAGAAATGGAACAAAGATCTCAGAAAGGGCTGCTTTCTAGAGAAAGGGATTTCAGATGCAGTTTACAGAAGAGTCTAGAAAGAACATTATTTTGAGGAGATGAAGTTCCAACCCCAGAAAATGCAGTCATAGCACTGAAAGAAATTATTAAAAAAAAAATAGAAGGTTAGGAACAGGTCAAGAGAGGTCAGTAATGGGCCTCTGGTGGGAGGAGAAGCCAAGAGGTAATGATGGGGTAACCAGTTTTCTTGGCAGAAAAGTTAAGAAGTTGGTGACAAAATTCATAGTGATTGAATATTGAATTAAGGTTGATACATAACTTTAATTTTATCATTCTGTTATTTGTTACTTTATTATTACCACCCTTATTATATAGTAACTGAATAATGAGAAAGAGAGTTGATATTGATGAAGACCTTCAAGTCAGTGTTTATCACGGGACCCAGCCTTCTTGGAGTATGTGTCAAGGAGCGTGGATTCACAAAAGAAAATTTCATATTCGTAGGGACAGTCTAAGTATTTGGCTTTTATTTATGTCCTCACATGCTACACAAATAGGTTTTCTGTCCAGTGTGCTGAAATTTATGCTGCAGAGTCTTATTACAATATTGTAAATTGAACTATGTATGAATTTTCTTTGGAAATACCATTATTTTTCCTGAATGTTCACCTCAGCTAGGCACTTTAAAACCTTTGAGTCAAAAAAGGTGTTGTCTGAATTAATTATGGATTAGTTTGGGAGAAATATTTGCTGACTGGCATGGGTTCGAATAATGATTATTAAGGCGTCTAATTCATTTGACAAATTGTGTATTGCCAGAGTTACAAGACTTTCAGTGTAGGGAACAAAATGTCTCCTTTGCATGGTCTGCTTGGTGGGTGACACTCTGCATCCTTATTTCATCTCTAGGGGACAGTGTACAGGACGGTGTCTCTGAGGTGAGGACCCGGGAAACTCTAGAATCTACATCCTGCTTTCCTCTAGGTACAAAATGTGCATCTCCATGTGTAGCATCTGCTCCCTTCTGAGCCCTCAGTGGCTCTTCAGAGCCTTTAGGAGTGTGACAGGTCATCTCCAGCCATCCTTTGGAGGCTCGTCTGGTTCTCTTTCTGGGATTTCTTCTGCCCGGAGTGAGTGGCCTTTCCCAGTCTTGTCTTCTTTTTCAAATCACATTCTTCATTCCAGATCCAGTGCTCATCTCTTGGTCTCAGACCACTGAACCCAAAAGGCCACCATATCTTCTGTCTTCAGTGCCTAGCTCAGGCATCTGCGTGAGTAAGGAGCAATGTGTTGTAAGGTAGTGAGCTCTGGAATCAGTACTCTGTTTCAAATCCTGGCTCTACCACTAACCAGCCATGTGACCTTGGTCTGTCTATTGCATCTCTAAGTGTCAGTTTCCTCATTGGAAAAATGGTGATGGAATGACTTACTGAAGAGGTTTTTCCAGAGAAGTAAATGAGTTACTATTTGTAAAGTGTCTGGGTGGGGGGGCTGCCAGATACTAGGTTTGAGGTATGAAATCAGATCTGGAGAGCATGACTGTGGTTGTGATTGGTTGCCTTTAGGGTCCTGTTTGGTCTTTCCCTCCAGACTTTCGGCTGCTTGGGGCTGGCCAGCCCTTGTTTCATTGCAGCCCACTGTACCTGTGAAGCAGTGGGTGCTAAAGGAGGGAGTTCTAGCTCCTGCAAATAGGCACTTTACACTGTAATACAGAGTGTCCCTGTGAATGCACAGCTTCCAAGGACAGAGACTCTCCTGTTGGTGTTCCAAAGAGGATGACCCCATCAGGGAAGGACCCCAGAAGAAAAGGAGAAAGACAGTCCTCAGCTTGTGGAAGAGACAAGGTGGGGGTTTTTGTTGGCACACCGCTCTGTTGTTTGAGTGTGTTTCTGCCGTCTCCCTCGGGGCTCCCGTGTTTCAAGTCTATTCACTGATGAGAGGAACTACACACAACGCGAATGACCCCAGTCAGGCCACAGGTGAGATTTCGTCTCTGCCCTTCTCTAGGTGTCCACCTGTTTTACAACTCTTAATGCAGTTACTCATTGGATGTGAGACTGTCTCCTGCAGCCAATTTTGAAAATTTGGATTGCTTCCCTAAGCCGATGAATTAGATTCTTCAAGTGGGTACTCACCAAGTACCTGCTTTGTAACACACAGGAAGGTGTAACTCAGCCCAGTTCCAAGGAACATGGCATCCGGCCAAGTGACAATTAACTAATAATAAACTCAAGATGTAGTTAATTAACAGTACAAGACAGCATAGATAAGTATGTATTGTATGTATTTGTGAGGAGAAGTTGTTTGCTTGTGGTTCAACAAGGAAATGCTCCAAAGAAAGGCTCTTAGCAGAGTTAAGATCTCTGGATGTACGGGATACAGAACAAATAGTTCATAACTCAGCTTTACTTGAAAATCTCACAGTTTGCCAGCTGGGAAAAAACGAAGCGCTAACAAGATTTGCATGCAACTCAACCCAGGTGTGCTGCACCCAGGCCTGTCCTCTGCTTTTGAAAGTGTGTGTCATAGACATCCAGTTTTATATATCTAATATGCATATTTATAAAGAAAAACCAAAGTCAGTTTTTAAGAATTTAATCATGGCACTACCTGTTGGACCCCATTATTAGTGGATATGACAGAATAGGCTCAGAGTCCTGGGATCTGCGGGGTCCCTGCTTCTGGCTTCAAGCTTCTGCAGTGAGCCCCGACTCATTGGTGTACAGTTTTGTGACATGTTCCTTTTACAGCTCAGCAGCTGGGACACTTCGTTTTGCTCTCAGCACACCCAGACCTGCAGGTTGTGACCGGTTACAGAAAAAATGGTGTGGGGTGACCAGTTCGGCCTGCGAGACCCTGCTCAAAATTTCCTTTTTATTGTTCCTTCTTCATGTGCTTCATTTTCCCGGAGAGTCGCCCTCTCCTTGCCGGTCCATTAGAGAACTGGAGTTGCTGCTCAGTACTGCCTTTTCTCCCTCCGTGTACTCTCAACTGCTTGCATGTTTCACCACCTATGCTCGGGCAACTGCCCCCAAGCCTGGCCCCGAACCTCCTCACAAGTTCCAAGCCTTCATCTCTGAGGCTACTTTGCTCGCCGAGCCTCCCCACACTCATCATTGCCAGCAATCGTAAGCCTTCTTACTATCTCCTGTGACCAATGGTGTTTCTGCCGAGCCCATTATTTTGCCCATTCCAGTGCACAACCCTCTTACCAAAATATTCTTTCTCTGTCTTCTGCCTCTTATCCCCCTTGCTGTCACTAGGGTCACCTTCTTGACTCTTATATGGGCTCCTGTAATTATCTAGTTGGAGAACCCTTGAAGACTCTTCATGGTCTGGGAAGTAATTGTGCATTTCTTATCAGAACCTGTGTTGTCCCTTGTAGTCAGGCCTCTACCTTCTTTCCAGCCTCATCGTGTGTAAAAACCTGTCCCCAAACACAGACACATTCCAGCCTCTCTGCTTTCGTTCTTGCTATCCAGTGGTCTCTGTCTCCCATGTTCCTGGGGAGGCCAGTTGACCTCTCAAGACCCACCTGAAAAATCTCTTTTTGTGAAGCCATTCACCATGACTGCGGCTTCACAACAGCACTCACTCCGTCTACGCTACGTGGTAGTCTCCTGCTTCTGTCTTCCTGGAAGTTAACGTCCCTAGAATTGTCATTGAGTCTTGCTTGGTCTATGATAGGCCCAACATACTGGGCATGAGGATGGTTGAAAGGATGGATGGATCCATGAATGAAAGAAGGAAAGAACAGAAGGAGAGCAGGGGAAGCAGGGAAAAGATGGAAGAAAAGAATGAATGAATTCCTTTTAGACTCCTAAAGTATTATCCATGTAGAGACTTCTGTTTCATCTCCCTGTGCCTAAAGATGTCACATGCTTTTTTAGAACACTGAAACAGTAGATTTTCAGTAAATAGTGTAGTTCACATAATGTTTGTGAAAAAATGTGCTTTAAATTTCTCTATTAAAATGTAGGTTGATGCTCTTTCTGCTTGTAAATGAAGATTTTCTTTGTCATGTCTGAAAAAAATAGTGGATGTGTAGTGCTATTTGTGGTGGAAACAGTCTGCCTGCATCAGACATTAGTGGTCCCTTTTTTTTTTTTTTTTAAACTGAACAATGTCCACTTAGGAAAAAGCTAAAGGCAGGCCATTTGGTAACCAGCTGGGAGTTCATCTGACATACAGGCCTACTTTTTCACTTAATGCTCAGGCCCTACAAAATTGAAATGGGCAGGTCCCTTTAGAAAATAAGACAGTTCACGTAAAAAGAGAAAAACCAGGAAGACTTTCATTTTCTCCTACATTTGAAAAGCAATGCAACTGAATTCTTTGTTTCCTTCTCTTACTATATTGACGTTTACATCTTGTAACTATAGTAATGGAGCAGTCTCCTGGTGAGAGATGGGAGGTAAACAGTCCCTATGGTGGGGCAATGTCAAACAAAGGGACCCTGAGTACAGAAGAGGTCTGGATTAACTACCTTCACTGATTTCTCGGAAGCTTCAAATTTAGCTCACAAAGCAAAGCTAGTAAGGATATTTTGGAGGAGGCGCCCAAGCGAGGATTATAACAAGCATAAAGTCAACCAGCATTAATCTCGCCCTTTAATGATAATCTAACATTGCACTTCTTTCTTCTTCTGTCCTTGGTGGAAGGCAGCCTGCTGAGCTCCCACTTGGTCAGGCATCCTGATAAATGTCAAGCCATCTTTTGGAGCTGGCACGTAGTTAGACAGCTGGGAAGTCACATATTTCCTCCAAGTTGTCCTCTTTCCCAAGGATATGGCTCCGTGTTGAGGATAATGCCCAGGAAACATGCCGCACTGGGTACAGAACAAACGCCGTTAACCTGGGGGAAAGCTGACATTTCTGCAGGCTGCAGCAGGGTTGGTATTTTATTTGCTTCCCTCGGGGCCTGACCGCTTCCTGCCTCTTCCTGGTGATGGGCTCAGGCGAAGCCTGGATGCCGTGTACAGGTTTTCTAACAGGTTGTGGGGGAAAGAGCACCCGACACAGGGTATGCCTGAGTGAAATTTCATTTCAAGGCCTGGGACAGGACTGTGCACCTGCCACCTTGAACTGATTAAGATTGGGCCTTTGCAGGCAGAATCCGAGGCCCAGTCTTTCCCATCAGTTATGGGGACTGCTGTGCAAATCTTTTGGAAAAGAATACAATAAATCCATAGCTCACTCAGAGCCAGTATATATTAAATTTTGCTTTCAGTGTTAAGAGAGGAAAATCGTGTTTTAAAGCTTATTAAAATGTTACCCATCTAGATAGTTTTTAAAGATAATTTATATTAGCACTGGTGCATAACCTTTTAAATTAATAATTCAGAACTGTGACTAGAGGTTTCAGTAATCTGTAGTAGTATATTATCTGACTGTTCCACTGAGAAATTAGCACTTATGGACTAAGGTATAAAATTGAAAAATCTAACCCATTTGGTAGTCTGTTCTCAGCTTTGAGATCCTTCTTAAATGAAAACCTATTAGTGCGAAAATTCTGATTTCTAGAATCAAATCTGTTTTAGGTCATTATGGAGTTTTATAAAGAAAACCTCTGCTGCCTAACAACACGATGAAGTCTTAAAAGTAGGCAGACTATTGATTTTTAGCAAGAGTTTTACTGCCCCAGACACTGAAGAATGATTCTCATGACTAAAATTTATAGGTTATTAAGGAGAAGAATGCAGGGAAAAGACTAGCTGGAAGATTCACAGAATTAGCTCATTTTGTTCGTTAGAATTCACTTAGCACTCTATTCTGAAATACAGATATATCTGAACCTGAAAAGTGCTTCTTGGTTATACGGTAAATTTATATAGATCAAAAATATACCGCAATCATATTTTAACTCACAAGGACACAATCACTTTTTGGAAATCTGCAAAGAAAGGGCAAAGCAGTTTTTCGGAGAAGCTGAATTTGTCGAAAAGATCAAGGTTGGCAGATCTAGCCACCAACTGGCTTTTTTCACCTGGGTGCAGGTAGGGGATGACTTGTTCAGCCCAAACTAAACAGACACATTGCAAAAAACTTTCTACAGTTTAGATGGTATTTAACGTTGTGCTTTGTGTTGTTGTGTCTTAAATCAGAGCCTGCGGCTTAGTTTAGAGTAGGGGAGATTTTCTGAATCCCTTAGATGTTAGCTTATCTTGTGTCCTTCGGAAGGAATAAGTAGAGTTATTGGACAGGCATTTTCTTTGAAAACAGTAGGTACATACTTCATCATATATGGGTTAAAATATGCACTGTGCCTGATGCTTTTTGCCAGAGGCAGAACGGTACCAGGGAAAGGACTAGGAAGATTATAAGGCGGTATCGTGTCTCAGCTCTGTCACTCAGCAAGTGTGACAGTGCCACCTTGAGCCTCACTTTTTTCATCTGTAAAATGGAGCTCATAGCACCCATCAATTCCCCGTCAAATAGGTCTGTCATTCTACCTCTCTTACACAGCAGTTACAGTCAGGAAGAGATTAGCAACCAAGACTAACATCTGTCCCGCAGTTTAGCACCCAGGGCTGCTTGAGTGAGGATAAGATAGAATCGTGTAGCTGGAAGTGCTTTTAAGCATGTATAGTTGTAAGACACTTAACAAATAATCGTTTCAAATTTTAAATATAAGCAATCGTATCAGCGTTATATCCTCACATCTTTGATGTCTGCACCAGCTGCCCAAGGGGCTCTTCGCATCAAGTGTACCTTCTCTTAGGCTCATTTCTTCCCTACTGCCAGGGAGACATTCAAAATGCAAATCTGAGCTGGTGGGTCTGCTCCAGCCAATGGGTGGGTGGAGTATTGAGCCCCTCAGGGGATGATGAACCATCCCTGGTCAGGATAAGGTTCCCACTCCTTGGCTTGGACACATGGCGCTATATTTCCAATGACTGCTGACTCTCCATCCTTCTCACACATGCACTTCCCCCCAGGCCAGTTGGACCTACTTGAATGTCCCCCATGCACCAACTGGTCAGTGGCCTCTTGTGTTCACACTTGCTTGCTTTTCTGCCTGGTGTGCCCCCCTGGGCCCCTCTACTCCCCAACTGGTCCTCCTTCAGGAAGGGTCTCAAGTGCCATTTCATCCATGGAGTCTTTGCAGTCCCTCTTCCAATGGAGTCTGGGGACCCTCCTCATCTCCTATTGACTGCTTTGCCAATTTGTACTCTGATGTTTGGTTTCCCGTTTCAAAGGAGTCGCACAGATTGAGAGTGTGTTGCCGGGCCTTCATTTCTCCCCCATACCACCTCAGTGGGAACAGCTCATAGGCTGTCTGCTGGTACGCATCGGCTGGTGGGTGGGCAGATGGGTGATAGACATATGCAAGCTTTCATGTCTCCCCTTTTGACTTCTAGTGTGTCAGTTGCCATGAGTGAACAACATGGTGGTGAGGTTACAAGATGTGTATTCTATGAAGATTCAGTAGTGTTCCAGCTCCTGCTGCTCCTACTGTGAAGCTCCAAAGCCTCTGTAAAAATGACAACGTCTTGCTAAGGAACATCTAACCTGGTTCTGTTTCCCAGGGGCTGAGGGCAGACATGGCTAAAGCGCATGAGGGGTTTCTGTGGGACAAAGGAAGCCTCAGAATAGAGCTGTTGAGGATAGACACCTGGGGCACGAAACACTCGCATCCGGCTAATCTGGCTAATCTGGCTAATCGAAGCCTTCCTTCCTTGCTCCACCTCCCTCTGCTGACTTCACCTGACCCCCGCAGAGTGACCCTTCTTGAGGACTCCCCTTTAATTGGGAGCAGCAGTGAGTCAGTAGGAAGAAGCATCGAGACCCTCAGGGACTGTGGGAGAGAGCACGTGACACCCACGAGTCCTTGGTCAGAGCAGCAGGGAAATCAAGGAAAGCCACCGCCAAGATGTGCTTACAGTTTCGCATCTGCTGCCAGTCACCATCATTCCAGCTGCGCGTGTGCTGTTCCAGGAAGGCTAATAAATCTGGTGATTTAATTATACTAAATTACTTAATCAGAGAAATTTTTATGCTACAAATTATTACTTTAATAAACCAGAGAGAATAAAGAAAAATTTCTTGAATATCTTTGCCAAATCAGTCTAGGCATCCATTTTCAATTTAATAACTAATAGCAGAGGAGATTGAAATAGATGTTATTACAGATTTTTACAAGGCAAAATATATTTAAGCAGGATCAGAAGGTTAATTAAAATTATAGTTGGGACTTGTCATTACCCAGCCACTCTCTTTCTTCTGCACAGTTGCTCTGCATTTAGCGTCTGTTTTGATAAAAATGCTTAAAATGGAATCCTCGTTTAAAAGGGAATTATACTCAGTATTATTTCTGAGCCTGATCTCATGTACCTACGTCGGAAATAAATGCATAATTAACCCTTTTTCATGATAAATTAACATTCATTTTCCTAGGATTAGTAGGAAGTAGCATAATACAGGGCAGGGTTTGCTTTCATTCGGAGAGTCCCAGGGGACCCCTGACACTCTCAGAGGATTAGCGAAGCCTGCGATTCATTGTGTGTCGATGTACACGAAAACAGGACGCAGTTCCTAACTGGCAGAGAAAGAGGGTTTCCTAATTGACAGCTTTTGCAAGTAAACATAGAAAGATTAGCCTGCAGATACTGTGAACATGACTTTGGAGTCGTGGCAGGAGTATGTTAGCAAAAGGAAGTATTCTGTGAATATTGAAAATTTCCAACGAATTCTTCCAGGATTTCAAACATAAGGTTACAGCAGCTGTTGAAATCAGGCCCCCAGAGAACAGATAAGCTTCCAGGGGAAGTTCTTTGTCTGGTGCCTTTTCCTCTAAGCTCATGGGTTTTTCTTGCTTCTCTGAGCCCACTTTTTTGAACCATTAGGTTTAAATTTACACAAATAGTATCGTTTGTTTCATTTGCTTTATTAAGATCGAGTTGGAAAAACAGAGGCCTATTGGAGAATAGACTTCTGAGCCTCTTCAAAATTTTACCTCAAAATTGTGCAAATTTTGATGAACATGATGAGGTTCTCATCAAACATTTATTGAAGGAGCGTGCATCTAAATGCTTAAAAAGGGCTAGGGATTCAGCTCAGTGGTTAGAGTACTTGCCTTGCAAGTACAAGGCCCTGAGTTCGATTCCCAGCACCAAAAAAAGGTAAATAAATAAATAAATAAATAAATAAATGCTTCAAAAAGGCAGAGGTACAAAGCAACTTCTGCTACTTTACTCAACAGTCAAGAGTACAGCTTTCCTTTGATTTGATTCAGAAGACAAAAGTTTAGAGGAGTGAACCGAGCCACCATTTGTTGAGTAAGTATAGTACCACGTAACATTCCAGTCATTTTCCACGAATTATCTGAACAAGGCAATTGGAACCAAGAGGGAGACATCTGTGAGCAGCGTAATGCAGAGAGGGCCAGGTTGACTGTCCCCGTTCCTTTGAGTGCCACACATCTAATAGATTCTTAAAAAGACAAATTAAGATTTCTCCTTGGATTTGTCTTAGTGGAATCCGTACAAGGGGTGATCAAAATATACAGTGTTCGAATTTTAAAAATGTATTACGGTAAAAGACACATTGCAAATAATTCCTCTCAATGTACTCTCCCCCCCCCCGCAACACACACATTTATCCAATTATTCTTGCCTCTTTCTGAAGCAGTTCTAGAAGTCCTCTTTCATGACTGTCTTTAGGTCGTGTGATCAAAAATACAATGGATGCTGCTGGTTAAGTGTCACCCAGTAGAAAGGCAGCCTTGTGAAAACATTATGCTGTGTCCTCATCTACCTTACTCATAGGATCTGGCACCACACAACTTCTGCTTCTTCCCTGAACTCAAAATGACCACGAAAGATAAATGTTTTAAATCAATTGACCACATCAAGAAAGCCATGCCAGTGCAACTGAAGACACTCAAAAAAGAGGATTTCCGGAACTGCTTCAGAAAGTGTCAAGAATGGGGAGGTGTGTTTGAAGCGAGGGGAAGTATTTTGAGAGGGATTAATGGCAATGTGTTTCTCACTGTACAAAATGTTTTAAATTTAAACTTTCACTGTATTTGTCGATTACACCTCAAATGAAGACTAAGACTCAGTGGATAACCCTGATGACTTTTTTTTTTTAGTTTGAACCTTACACTGAGTTCATTGGAAGTGTTTGATTAATGGGTGATGAGAATCAACTTTGGGAGGAGTTTTTAGTTAACTTTTGAAAGTTTAGGATCCAGGGTTGCTTTTAGAAGGCAAAACATGAACTATACTGGTCAAATCAGAGAGAATCTTGATGATCTTGGGGACACTAGATTCATTTGTCGGGTACTTGTCTTATTGGGACAGTGACCCCCTTGGGAAATGGCCTTGGAGTTAGTCCTGTGTCCTGAAGTTCGTGGTGGCCAGGATAGCCAGTGGTGGTGATAGAGACAGGAGGGCGCAGCAGGAATGGGGCTCAGCCCACCAGGCTTGCTGCGTGAGACTGAGCTCACTTCCCAGCAGCAAGGCACAGCTAACTACCCCATCTGGAACCTGTATCTAAATTTCGCAGAGGATTTTATTTTCACAGAGGAACTGTTGAAGTGATCTGAAGTACTGAGAGACTGTTTACAGAGCAGAGTCATTGTGGGTTTTGTATTTGAAAGAAAATCTGGTATGCATACAATCTGCATGCTGGATGCGGATGGCATCAAGAAACAGCTGGATCAAATAAAAGTAATGATGAATAAAACAATCCTGGCAGCAGCCAATACACATGAAAGATTCAGCACTGGCCGCATGGCCTCTGCCTGACAGACAGCAGGAAGGGGAAGCTCTCTGGGGAACTTCAAAAAGATTTCTTGCCCAGTCCTCTTAGGTTGCATTTCCTTCTTCCCCACTGGCCATAGCTGGCTTGAAGAGGACTTGAGCATTTACGTCAACAGGCCAGCTTGGATGTCCTTCCTGCTGAGGCCTGGTGACCAAGTGGAGGGAGGCTGAGACCACAGGGTGACACAACAGCAGGTAGACATTTGCAGAAGGAAGTAGCTTACCCAGAAGGACATTGGGCCAGGGCCACGCAGCATGAGGGGTGGTCCCACATGCTGCAGCAGTGCATATGTTCTGGCCGCTTCAAAAGGAGCTCATTTGCCCTGCATCGCCCTTAGTCTTCTCTTGAAACCAGCATAAATGGTACTATGGTGGCGGTCACAGTGGCCAAGCTCCAAAAGGCAACACACAACAGGGAGTGCTACTTTGTCAGTGCAGCTCATTGCTAGGACCCAAGTGCCTGGATCAGTGCCTTGGACTCAGTAGGCCTTTAATAAATAATTATTGAGTGCCAATCACCTCCCCCGTCCCCCCCCAAAAAAAACCAACTCCATGAGGTGTTGGACCACTGACTGTTTTGTTTTTGGTTGCTTTGTTTTGTTCTTTGAGATTGGGTGCCCCAGTGTTGTCCAGGCTGGTCTCGAATTCCTGAGCTCAAGTGATCCTCCCACCTCATTCTCCCCAGTAGCTGGGACTGCGGTTGCACAGCACCATGTCCAGCTGGTCCCTTGACTCTTAAGAAGTTCATGCATCTGGAGTGAACTTTGCATTTGACTCGAAGATTGTCTTTCATAGGTATTTTGTAGCAGTGTCTTTACAGAGATCTTGGACAAAAAGCAAAGTTCCTCAGATTACATGTGGTCACTTGGACCACTTGACACAAACACTTGTTCTTGGCATCTTCCCTAGGCCTGTTGTTTCAGGTTATCTCAGAGTGGAGCATGAGAATCTCCATTTTAAACTCAGCATCTCTGGACTGTTGTGCATTCTAAAGACAGATCTTTGGTCTTATGGTTATGCCGAAAGAAAGACTGACAAAAACTGAAAAGGAAAAAAATGACTGTGGTTATAACTAGTTTTGAAAATGAGCATTCTGCAAACATATATACATGCCAGGCCTTGGAATGAATCCACAGGTATTTTAAGAGGATCAAGAAATCTCTGTCCACTAAGAGCCTCTAATCTGGCTGGGGGAAAGATGAAAACAGGAATAACCACCCGAAAAAGAGTAAGAGGGTGATGCCAGACCATACGTTATAGTTGTTCAAAGGAAGGGGGGAGCAAAGGAAGGGCCCATGGTGCTGGACCTGCAGTGGTGGGTAGGATTAAACAGTGGGCGATGGTGGGAAGGTCGAGTTCAAGTCCTGGGAATTACTTAGTGAAAGTGTTGATGTGGGGAAGGGCTAAGGAGCTGTTAGTAAATTAACAAAACCTTGAAAGTCTGCAGTCGAGAGAATATGTTCATAGGATACAGGGAGTTTGGCAATCTACTATTTAAGGCTAAGAAGAATATGAAGAGACACAGCTGGATTTGAGGTTCAGGAGATTGTCAAGGGAGGAAATTTCATTACAGGTTTTGACTAAAATCAGAGTTTATGGAATGGGAGGAACTAGCACGTGAGGAAGGGTGATAAGTATTGGTGCCTCTCTTCCTGTGTTCGCTGTGTGATAGTGGAGTTGTCAGTAGGGTGATGGCTGCAAGTGCGCAGGAAATGTGTTTTTAGAAGGGAACCTTGAATGTGTTTATTCACAGCTGTGATAGCTGATCTGGGGTTACCGTGTGAGGAAGTAGAAAGCACAATTTTGTGTGACTTACAGCCAGGCCCTGTCATTGAGTGAGGGTCAGTTTTTCTCTTGGGATATCATCAATTGTACAAGAAGAGAAATTGACCAGACATTTCAAACATATTAAAGTGGCTTCTTATTATTCACAATAGGAGAAGCATAGTTGAGAAACAGAGATGAAATAGGGCATCACAGAGTCTCCATACTTTGAGATATTTTGGGGGACTAGGATGTGTTGAGGGCAGGATGAGATACACAAAGTAGGGCCACTGAAGAAACCGAGGCTCTGCTTTATTCAAAACTCACATTGGAATCAGAGATTTCATGACCAGAGCGCTTAGAAGCTGATGTTTCCAGAGCATAGAGTCTGAAGGAAAGTTATAAAACTCAGTAACACATTATTAAGAACTGTCTGTCCATTACAAGGCAGAATGAGAAAGCAAATATTGAAAAGGAGTGCTGTCTACATTCTTAAAAAGAACAACAGTTTTTATGAGAAACTTACAAAAAAATTCATGTAAGTGGTTTCATGATCCCTGCAGTGCTTTTAAATGACCTTTCCTACAGCGGTCATCAGGAAGAAAATGAAGGCTGCTTGCTGGGGAGTGACACGTCTGTTTGGGCTTCAACTCCGCTACTGGCGGCAGTGGGCTGCTGCCATTTGAGAGTGAAGCAGAGACCTTATTTTTCAAGTGCAAATCATATGTGACTTTAATAGTATGAATTCTGTCAAGTAGTGCGTAGAATAAATTTGCACACGGTTTAACATAACACGAGTACATTAAGTAGAATCTGGCATTAAAAGACCCAACACCAAATGGGAATCTGAAAATAAATGTCCACATTCTCCCCCGAAGACCATTCACCGAGAGGCCTTGGGCAGTAATTTAACTGAATGAGGAAGCCACTGGGGCAGCTGTCGGGAGCTTATTTGATTTGTGAATAAACAATGCCTTCATTTTAAATGCTGTTCACTCTTACCCAAACCAAAGCAGGACCAACCGCACAAAAGAGACTAATTGGTCAGACAAAACTACTGAAAAACAAAACAATCTGTGATCTTTGGAATCAGCGCTGGATTTTATTTATTTATTTATTTTTTTGAAAGGAAAATGGAGAACTTGGGAGGTACTATAAACTTCTAAGTCCGGTGCATAAGATGAAGATGTGTGTTGCTGTTAATTGACACAGTGCATTGAAGCACCCAGTAAATGAGGAGTTGGGGTATGATGGTCATTCAGTGGTGTCTAGTATTTGGGTTGTCAGTCTGGATTAGGCAGCATGCTGTCTGTGGCAAGCAAGGTCGGTGTGACATGGAGAAAGGGTAAGAAGGGTGGCCATCCTTTGTTGCCCCCTTGGGGACCTCCTGACTTAGTGCTGCTACAGACTCTTCAGGAGTAGGGATGGGATCAGCCCAAAAGAAGTACCAAGGGGCTCAGTGGCAGCATCCAGAGGCAAAGACTTGGTGACCCTGCACAAGGTCTAGTCTGTGTTACCCTGGTGCTCAGAGAGACAGATTAAGGGTCACAGAGCCTAAGAGTTCACTTGATTTAAAATCCCAGAATGAATAGGGCCACATGGAAGAAATGTAGGCCAACATTTGAAAAGACAGTAACACCATGGCTCATCCAAGTCTACTCCCTTGACCTCGACCACCACAAAGTTAGCCTGTGCATTCCACCTGAAGGCAGCTGAAAGAAACAGGACACGCATCGGGGGTTGTATACCTGGAGGTCTGTGCACTTGCATCAAGCTGCCGAACACTGAGCTGGTGAGGCAGCATGGCCTGGGGCAGGGAGAAGGAGGCCTTGTGGGAAAGGCAAAGCAATGTTTCCAACCAGGAAATTGTATTTATTTATGAATTCGCGTGAATTTCAAGATGCTGCTTGGCTTGGAATTTGTACTTAGCAACTGACAGCCCAAGATGAAATGGCCCTTGAAGGCACCAGAGTGACGCTGGAAATCTGGATAAATTGTATTCCGACAATGTCTTCAATTTGTTGAGAACAGATAGGCTTGTCTGCAGTATCAGCTTGTGCTTTGGCCTCTGGTGTTTCTCCAGCAAGTGCCTGATGTGTGGGCACTTAGCTAGTGCTAGATGAAGCCTAGTGAGGGCTGTCGGCATGGACAGAGATGAAGAAAATGTGGGCACAAGTGCCCATGAGTATTTTTCCTTCTCAAATATGTGTGTTGATAGGGCATGGGGTTATGCCCTACTCACAGGTTTTTATGGTATTTTCTTTCCTAAGGAGCTGGAGAATAACCAGAGATGCCTAGTCACCTTCTTTATGAGCAGGTTCCTCTCATGGGTCATTGCACTGATTTCCCTCATCCTTGTCTGTGGATATTAAGAGTGGGGTACATCGTCTTTCCCACGCAGTGGACCAGGGGTTGCCTGCTGATGGCAGCACGGAATAGTAAAGTGGTCAGCGGCCATGTAATCACGATAGCGAGTGAGGCACGTGTTAAGACGCCTGTTTAAGAACCCAAATCTGTCTTTGCGATTCGAGTCATTTTGTTCATCCACCAAAGGCACCCACAAGCCTTCCAAGGAATTCTTTTCTAAGTCAAAGTTATTTTCTTAAAAATTGAGATGAAATTTACTTATCAAAGAACTCATCCTTCAACATGGTTTTTAGTATATGTATAAGGTTGTACACCGCCATACAGGTGCCGTGGGTGGTTTTCTTTCTAAAAATCTGTTTTATCAGATTGGACATTTTCAAAATAGGTATTTTTGCTGTGAGCTTTCCCATTAAGAGAACTGTCAAAGTGTGTGTGTGTGCATGTGTGTGAATGTGGTGTGTGTGCATGTGTGTACAATCACATTCTCCACAGCCTCAGCAGGTGGATGCCTCAGCAGGTGGACTTCTGTGACATGGACCATGAGGCTTGCCCGCAGGTGTTTGGCGGAAGGGAAACCTAGAGCCACCTGGGGTGGGGAGTGCATCCTGCCCAGGCTGCTGGGAGGCAGTCAGGGTTGTCCCAGCCTTCCAGCTACCTCCTGATCCCAATTAGTGCAGCACTTGAGCTAGTGGAGAGATACACTCCCTGGACTCTGAGACTAGAGTTAATTCTGTTCTCCTAGTGTCTCTGATTGCGTGTGTCTTTCCACGTAGACTTTGGGTCCTGACTCTTCTCTGGCTTGACTGTCTCTTGCTTAGATCTAGGCTAGGAACCAAACAGGTGTGGTTGGTTCAACTGCAGCTCCAACACCTGCTGATTAAGCCACTCTTGATGCCTTTTAGATTCTGGGAGAGCTGTTAAATATGATATGGTCAGCACTTGTGATAATCCCAGAAGACAAACTCAGAAATCTCCATCTTGAGAAAGAGCTGGCAAACAAGGCAATCTAGAAGACATAGGGTATTAGCTGACGTTGGGCCTAAAATGAGTCTATATATTTTAAATAGGCCTAAATGCTGCTTCCTGTTGGAACAGTGCCAAGTGGCCCATTTGCAGATTGTCCTACAATTGTTTCTACATGAGCAGCAGTAAAGTTGTGTTGTGGGTGTCCACTCTTCTGGCATAGTTGTAACATTTTGCTTCTCAATGTAAGAAGTGTCTGATGTTCTCTTTGTTAGAGAAATGCCGTGGTTTCCAAATTGGCTCTTGTAAAACATGGTGAGTATCTTGGAAAAATCTAGTACCTCAATAGTGTAATTCAGGGCAGAAACACTGGACTGCAGAACTGACCTTCCAGTGATCACATTAAGAAAACCCAGAGATTTAGATGATCATGAACAGTTGGTTTCTTGATTGAGACTTGCCCAAACTGTGCTTAGAGGTGCATAGGTGCATAGCCTAGCTCCTCCCCAACACACACACACACACATACATGTGCGCGTGCGCACACACACACACACATACATGTGCGCGTGCGCACACACACACACACAAGGCATGGAGCACTATGTAGGGCTCACCCCTCATCTCTTGGTTGGCATCACAGCTCTTATTCCTGTCCTTGAGGTCTGCCTCTCGGGTCTGCCTCTCAGGTTCTCCAAGCTGGAAATCATCTGGTTACTCTGGCTACCAGATCCACCTTGCCAGAGTTCTCCTGAGAAGGAGATGTGCATCCTGGTACGCCTTGGTTTCTACTCTCACATGGATTTCCTACGAGAAGTTGAGCAGTAAATTAAGATGCTGTAAACAAAGAATTAATAATTCATTGCTGTTATTGACAGGTGCCCTCCTTTCCAAGTATTTTAGGAGCCCACATGGTGTGGGTAGAATTGAATGTGGCGTGTGAGTGGATATCTGGATCTATTCATGGCTGTTTGCCTGGTGGTCCCTGACCCTGGGGGGTTGTCTAAAGGCATGATTTGTTAAAGGCAATACATCCCTTTGTGAAACTTATATTGCCCATTAATTGGTCATTGATCTCCAACCCATTTAGGACAGTTATTCTTATGGATAATGGTATGCCTTTGTCATGTTGTATAACACTGAATCTTAGTTTATTGCTTGTGGATTATGGTTTCATCCCAGGTGCTTGAATGATGTCTAATAATTTCTGCTGACATTCATCCAGAAAATATTCTTTGAGCATCTATGAACTGAGAGTGAGATGAACCGCCAAGGACCTGAATACCCAGAGATGGATAAGTGATGTTTGCTGCCTTCAAGGCATTTTTCTGTCTGGTTGTGGAAATATAACATATAGCCAAATAACTGTCATGGAAGTGTGCTAAGCACCCTTCTTCTGAAGTGTTGGCAGGAATGTAAAATGGTTACAACAGTTTTAGGGAGTAATACACTATCTTCTAAAATTTAAAAATATCCTTCCTTTTGACTCTGTAATCTTCTTTCTAGGAACTTAGTGTTTCAAAATGTGGTATGTAGAGACATAAACTGTAGAATGTTTACTGGGATATCATTTGTAACAACTAATAATAAAATCCAAAAGACAAAAACTTTTATATCCAGCAGCAAGAGACTGGGGAATAAGTGAGTTTTTACAGCAAAGTTGAGTCAAATTGAACTCATGGATATGGCCATTCTTTGTGTTTTCCAGGTAAAAACGTTCCTGATAGCAAAATAAAGTAAATTTCACCTGATTCTGTCTTAGTCGAGTAAATAGTTCTGCGTATTAGAATCTTTGTGGTTCAGTCATCAGATCAGACTCTTTGTGGGCTAATTACTGTCTCATAGGATTCATAAATCGTGGAATTGTAGGTGGTCTTCAGTTTTTGTTTTGTGAATTGACCTAAGAGCACCTGTGGTGGGTGGGGGAGAAGGGAAGGTGTGCTAGCTCTTTGACCCTCCGTGTGTGGTTGCCTGTGGCCCTCGTGCCACAGGGGCCACCTGGTAGTCAGCAGAACCGGCTTCTGCCCCAGCCCCTGCAGCTGCAGTCACTCTTTCCTTGATGGTGAGGGCTGCAAGCACGTAAAGTCAGTACAGCTTGTGCTAGTTCAGAGGGCTTGTTTCTCATCTGCCTCGATGGGCTGACCCAGCCACACCCAGGGCACAGGAAGTGCTGAGCTCCGTGCTCTGAAGTGAGCGCCGTACTGCAGCGTGCATTCTCTGACGCAGTGTCCTGGACTCAGAGTCAGAAACACACTTCCGTTTTCCTGTGACATGTTCCGGAGGCAAGGTGGGTGACACAGCACAGTACTGCCTGGTTGGGGAGCCACCACCCAGTAGCACGTGAAGGCTCTGACAAGTGCTGCCATGGTGACAAGTACTCAGCTTCCTTTAAATCCAGTGGCGCAGGTTTATGTGTATGGGGAGACCTTCTCCATGTGACCGTCTAGCTCTGTGTTATACACTTGGGAACTCCTGGGTTAGAGCACTGGTGGGTCTAGACTGAACTTGGCCAGAGCAGGAGTCCTTGCTTCTCTGCCCTCCAGAGAGAGGGAGGGTAAGAAGGCGACTAAGGATGATTCCCAGGCACCCTGACTTCAGTGACTCTAAAGTCTTATTAGAAACCACTTTTTTTTTCTTCCATCATTTTGGCCCATACTTATCTATACTTGCTGATTTTGGTTTTATTGCATTGCCCATATTTGAAGGTAGCCAGGATATACGTTGGCTTTTTTTAAATTTAATTTTATTTTAATGGTACATTGGCTTTTTAAAAAATGTAGCCATGATAATGCACTGTTTCCTTTCAGCTCAAGCATCTGCTGTGGAGGATGGGCAGCCTCTGTGTTCCAGTGGGACTTAAGGGGTCCCGGGAATGTGGGTGGTGGTTGGGGGCCTCTGTGTCTCCCTCCTAGGGGGCAGTGGTCCTGGAACTTCAGTGTTTCTAGCTGATCTGCGGGCTCTTCATGCCCCTGTGAGTCTGTGGGTTGGTGTCTACTGCTTTTGCCCCCAGGCCAGTCCCCTCTGACTCTGGGCTCCGGCTTTCTGCAGAAGACTCATCATTCTACTCACTCTGAGTGCTTCTAGCAGAGGGGAGGAGCTCACCAATGTCTTAATTTTTAGTGGCTTCAGCATTCTGCTGAGCAGTAGCTGGACACTAGTGTCCTCAGGCTGACCCCATCCACCTGGCAATATTGGCTTTTTCTCTGCAATGGACTTGGCTTTTCTGTGGACTGACCATACTCCATGCATCTGGCCCTCCTCCTGCCTTACACCAGAGGTGGGGGTGCAATGCCAGTTTATATAGAGCAACCACTTTGAGCCTGCAGAGTTTTCTCATGAATAAAATGGAGAGACAGCCACCTTTTCTGCCTGTCTTCCAAGGTTTTTGCCTGAATCATTCATTTATTCAGCAAGTATCTTTCGAGCTAGGCCCTGTGGCCAGCCACAGCCCCAGGCCTCATGGAGCTTATGATTTGGTTATGATTGTATCTTCTCTGAATGCACTTGGTGATCCTGGTAGCAAGAGAAACCTTCACTCTTGAGGAAACTCTCAATTAGATTGTTTTCTGAGTAACAAGCTGATTAGAAATAATGATTCCACCTTCCAGCCTCATTCATGGCTGCTTACTCTTTTCAGAGTGTATCTTTCTGCCTCTGCTGGACAATCGCCTGATAAGAGTCCTGGATCAACACTCTACAGGGACCTTCCTGATGATGGGGGAATGACAAGCCATATTCTGCTAGGACTAGAAAGTGGAATAACTCAGAGACCAGGGATCTTTCTCTAAGGAAGGTTCCCCAACCCACAAGTTTATAAAGCAAAACATGGAAGACTCCGATGTGCTCAGGTTACTGTGTTTGTGAAAAGCTAGGAGTCCATTGAATGTATCAGAGATGCACACTGTTGCCAACCCTGAGATTTGAGATGAATAACTGGACTGTGTTAGTTCACTCATTAATTCCCTCCCTCATTCATTCATTCATCCATCAGGGTGTCATCCATTGTACACCTTACTGGGAAGATAAAGCTTACTAAGGTGGAAGCTGGGGGTGATGCCAAATGCCTGTTATCCCAGCCCTATGGGAGGCTAAGGCAGGAGGATCCCAAGTTTGAGCCCAGGTTGGGCAATTTAGTGAGATCCTGTGTTAATATAAAATAAATAAAAGGGCTGGGGATGTAGCTCAGTGGGAAAGTTCCTGGGTTCAATCCTCAGTATCAGAAAAAAATACAAGCTTACTTAAGTGATCCCATAGTAAGAAACTTCCCATTTAGCAGGATACACAGACGCATTAGCAGATCCTGTCAGAAGTACCATTGGTGCAGTGGTGGTGGTTTGCACAGGCCCTGGCAGGGCCCAGGGGAGGAGGAATGTCTTCCTTTGAGAGGGAGGGTTGGCGAGGATATGCAGGGAGTGCTTGTCCTGCAAGGATATAGGAAATAACCAGGAGGACAAACACGGCCCAAGGCTTGGGCACAATGTGTGGAGAAGCATTGAAGGCTTGAATAAGTAGAACTCTGAACCCTTCTGGGGCTGGAAACCCTAAATTTGTGGGCAGAGAGATGCATGAGAAGGCTCCCTGCACCGCTGGTCACTAGGGTGCTGGTATACGGGGCATTTCTGGTAGTGCCAGGCGGAAGTTCGGAAAGGTGCAGTTAACAGCGAGCTGGCCCTCTTGTGCATTGGATATCCAGCTCTAGCAGCTCTTGAGCGTTGGACTCTTGAAATCCACGTTGAGGGCAATTCAAATTTAGGGCATCTGGTAGCATTTCCTCGATGAGCTACTTCCAAGTGCTCCACTTCCAGACTTCACTGTTCACTCCCATAGCCACCCAGAGAGCTAATACCAGAGGAACTGTTTGGATTAACCTTTCCCCTACATTTTTAATGTTTGAAAGCACCTTTTCACTGTGTTCTCACCTTATTCATTCTACCTGGGAGAGCAAGGCGAGCTGCAGTTGAGTACATTGTCGGCTGATCATTTGAAGGCAGCTCTGTTGCTAAAGTCTGCAGAAGGGTTATTGGGCAGGTGAGAATGGCTGGTTATAATTAGCTGGCATCCGAAATGTTAACTTTAGGTGAGGACCCTGCCTGGCGCTGCGTGGGGGAGGAGATAATGAACCCTCCCCCTAGTTTGCAAACACAATGGGTAGAACTCAAATTAAGGAACAAAAGAGTAGCAGTGTAAAACCTGCAATGAAGTATCATATCTAATTGGGTTTTACTTCCACAATAGCAGAGATTAAATGCGGAGCATCAACTTAACCTTTCCATTCGCTGCTTTTGTCAGCCCAAACCAGATGGTTAACATGATTTATAGTTTTGTCCTCATTCTTCACCATCTAATTGGAATCAGAATATCAGACTGTTTTGTAAACAACCTGGAATTGAGGTGTTTGTTTTACAACTGAATAAAATAAAGAATAGATGTGGATGGAGTACATGTTCGATTGAATCAGAAACACACTGCGTGGAGATGTGAGCACAAGCCTGATTTTGAAACAGTTCTGGTTGTATTCCAACATTTAGGATTCTGCACATGAGAGGTTTGTAGAAGCATTTAAAGATTATTTGTTCTCCGAATGAGACATGCAAAATAAAATTCTGGGTAAATTTTTCAAAAAACTGAAGAAAATCATTTAAATCCATAACTTCATTTGAAATTGCTCCTAATGACCTGTAATTTCCTCCTTTTGAAATGGTCCCATTACATTAATAAGATTGATGTAGTGGTGATAGATTATTCTCATTAAAAGGAATACTCTTTTGTTGTCCTTACCAGTCTACCCGCTAGAATGTCTAGCCAATGGTTTGGAAGACTGTGGCTCATTTGTTCCTCTTGGTTTGATGTGGGGGCTCTGAGTTGCTTTCTTTAAGGGCTAAGGAGGCCCATTTTATGAGCAGAAGTGGTATCTCATCTGCAGGTGAGGCAGATTTATCTGAGCCACTCGGGACTGTGTGGACAGTGGCTTTGTTCTTTTTCTTTTTCTTTATTTTTTTTTTTAGCTTGGTGAGCCCATTCCAGTAGAGGGCTGCTCCCTTTCCAACTGGCCAGATTCAACAACCAGAGTTGGTCTTTATTGCCGCCTATTTTTTACCAAGTCTATAAACCTCTGTGGCTCTTGCCCTGCCTGTAGCTCCAGCATGCATCCAGTGTGATGATTTGGTGCTTCAGAAGCAGGACTATTTACACCCAACAGGCAAACCTTCAATTTTTTATGAAGTCCTAGGAGAACCATTGTACTCCTCCTCATTTTCTGAGCACATGGCTTTTTGAGCTTTGCTTTTGTTACCATGTTTTGCTAAACCTGACCATGCTTGAAGGATAAAAGTTGCTCAGCAACATATAAAGTCATATTTTATAATTTTTGTTCCATGAATGTCTACCAGTGTCCACACTCTAGGAGACAGGTCTTTGTTTTCACTGGTGCGCTCTCTCTCTCTCTCTCTCCTTCCTCCTCTCCCCCCATTTATGTACATAGACACGTATATGTAGGTGATTTGAGGCAGACCACTGTCATGTTCGGACTGCCCATCAGCCCCTGACAAGTGCCAATCACGTGTACAGGCGGCATTTGTTGCTTGACTTTCTCTCCCTTCACTAGCTGAAGAGAGACTTAGAAAACAGTGTATCCCTGTGTTTGGGTCAGCACCATCATCGTTGCAAAGGTGCAGGGACTGAAGAGAGTAGTTTTGATCCATTTCGCTCTGCCCATCACTAGTTTTGTGATTTCGGGGAAGTGACTTTACCCATTTTAAGCTGATTTCTCTATTTTTAATATGGGACGAATAATATATATCTCATAGGATTGCTGTGAGGATGAAATGAGATAAAGTTCTTGACACCTAAGAGTTCTGCAAAGCTATTAACAGTGTTAGTATTTTTTAAATGGGACTGAAAATGCCAGGTGCTTTAGTTTTAATATATCTCATATATAAATACCCATTCTACAAAGCAGATAAAATCTGGGACCGTTAATTGTGTTTTCTGAAGAACTCTCAGCAGGGTCCCTCTGAATAGGGCCCCTCCTGTGCATGAGCTGGTTCCCATGAAATAGTTAGCAGTGGCCATGGACTGCAGAGCTGGGAGATGGCCTTGGGCAGCATCCTGGTCTTCAGCACAGACACATCTCCATCTTCTCTGCCCCAGCGTGGAACCTGGTGCACTGTAGGTGCTCAATAAGTGCTTGTGCTGAAGGTATAAGGAGTTAATTATTTTTTTAAATTAACTTTTGTTGAAGTTCAAGATAATGAGAAAATCATGCCTATACAGCTAGGTAGTGAAGTGCATCTTTAATCAAGAAATAAGACATTGCCAAGATTCAAAAGCCTTCTCCTTAAGCTTTCTAGTCACTAACCGACAATGGTAGTTTCCATTCTGCTTTCCATCCTATGCATTAGGTTTGTCTGTTTGGACGTTATATAAATAGAATCATATAGTATCCGCTTTTTGAGACTGGCTTTTTTTCTTTTAACATTGTTATGTTCATAGGACTCATCTACATTGTTACATGTAGCAATAATTGGTTAATTTTCATTGCTGTTTATTATACCATCATATAACAAAAAATCACAGTTTATCCACTCTACAGGTGATGGACCTTTGGTTATATCTAGTTTGGGGCTATGAATAGTGTAGCAATGAAAATTCTTGTATATGTCTTTTGGTGAGCATATATATGTATTTCAGTTGACTACAATTGCTGGGTTAAATGTTACATTCAGTTTTAATACTCCCAAAGAGTTTAATTTTCTGAAGTGATTGTGCCAATTGACATTTCCCCAGCAGACTCTGAGTGTGCTGGACGCTTCATATTCTCCATCATGTTTGTTTTCATTTTGTCTCTTCTTTATAGCCATCTCAGTGGGTGTGTAGTGGTACCTCATTATGGTTTTATATTGCATTCCCCTGATGCCTAATGATGTTAAGCACCTTTTCTTTTCCACTATTTGAATGTTTCCTTTTGTGAAATGCATGTTTGAGTGCTTTGCCTACTGTTCTACTGGGTTGCTTTTCCTTTTTTGATTGATTCATAGAGTGCTTATAAAATCCAGATACAAGGCCTGTGTCAGATAAATGTATTACAGATACCTCCTCCTACACAGTAGCTTGCCTTTTAAATGCTGCCATTTGATGAACAGAAGTTTGTTTATTTGATGTAGTTAGATTAATGAGTTTTCCCATATGCTAAGTAATCTTTGTGTTTTGTTTAAGGAATCTTTGCCTACTATTATATAGATCCTCAATACAGTTGCCTCTCAGTGTTGGTTCCAGGACTCCCCCATGCACACCCAAAACTGAAGATTTTATATAAAACAACATAGTGTTCACATATAACCAATACATATCCTCCTGTATACTTTAACAAGTCATCTAGAGAGGATTTATACTTAATACAATGTAAATTCTATGTATATGGTTGTTATACTGTTTTGTTTAGGGAATAAGGACAAGAAAAATGTCTGTATGTTCAGTACGGATGCAGGTTTTTCCCCCCCAATATTTTCCATATGTGGGTGGTTGAATCCAAAGATGCAGAACTCAGATATTCAGAGGACCAACTGTATAGTTTTCCATTTTCTAGAAGTTGTATTCTTTCTTTTAGTAGAATTTCTACTTTTAAAACAACTGTAATAAATGGAAGCCATCCAAAATCGTGTCTTGAAGGGATGGAGGTTTATAAGTAATTTCCCAAGCAGCAAGTAGCACCCAGCCTGGCAGGAGCTCTGGGGTTGTTTAAGTGGGACATATTTGACAAAGCCTGTTGTTCTAGAAAAGCCAGCCTGACCCTGACCATCCTCTTCATAGGAGGTTGCTCGCTTTTCACAGTTCTCCTTCTCCTCATCTGTACACACCCGTTCTTGCTCTCACAGTTGCAGAAAAATACATTGAAGGAGGCAGGATGGTGAAATGGTGGTCCTGGGGGCTCTGGGGAGGCTTAGCGAGTGTCCAGCAGTCCCCGACCCACCTGGTCTTGGCATTGTTTGAGAACCTTCATGTTCCATTTCTAAACTTAGTCTTCTGGTTCTGGAACTCTACAGATGGCTGGCTTCGCGGCATTAAACAAATCACGTCACTGTCCCAGGCCTGTTCCTTGATCTGTAGAATTGGCACAAAAAGGAGAAGCATTTGGAATACTTTTTCGTTGGATGGATGGAGGGATGCATGGAGGGATGGATGGGTGGGTGGTTGTGCTAAATAAGACCAAGTTAATAATGTACTTACTCCGGGCTTGACACATAGTCCAGTGTTTGATAAAATATCCTTTTTTCTACCCTTTTTCTAACAAACCCTAATTACTCACCGAATACTAAAATGTCATCAGCTTGGTGAATCTAGTGCAGCAGATATTAAAATAAATCTATATTATGTTAAAGAGTCCGCAGTACAGCTTTGCCTTGTGATTATAATAGCAAATATGTATGATTTTGAGAATTGCACATAAAACAAAAGCCACTGCCTTAAAATGCTTACAGCAGACCACAGACTACTGTGGAGCGCTGGATGTGCTGCCCTCGGGGTGCCTTTCTGGGACCATTCGAAATGGTGGTTGTGCAGGTGGTGCTGTGTGAGTACGCAGCCAGCCCAGGGTGCTGAATGGTTGCATAGGCTCCACATGGCTATTCCCACTTCCCCTCCAGGACACGTGACACCACCACACCCATCCATTCTCCTCCTCGGATGCAGTGACTGTTTTAAAACATAAATGGGATGTGTCACGTTAGGATCCTTAGATGATTTCCTGTTGTACTTAAAATAATATCCGCCCCCCCCCACCGTTGAGTCCGCGCATGATCTGGCTGTTGGCAGTCTTTCCCTCCTCCTTTCCTACCATTTCCACCTCTCACTTTGTGCACCAGACTCAAGAGCCTCCTTCCTCGTCTCTCCAAAATTCTGGGCTTTCCTCTGCTCCAGGTTTGGCTGATACCGCTCAGTGCTTCTCCCTGACCAGGCTCCTGAGAGTAGAGCTGTAGCATCCACTCCTCTTGTTACCATGTTATTATTCCCTCTGTATAACAAATCTGGTTTATATATTTACTTTGTTTGCCTTGCATCTCTCCCCCACTGGAGTCTAAACTTTATGCTTCATTTCTGGAACACAGTAAATGTTCAATAAACAAATGAGCATTTGTTTTTAGCCTCAGTCCAGCCTGGATTTTAAGACCAAGAGTCTGCCAGGTCTTTTTCATGTTGTGCATAACCTCCCACCTCCTTCCCTCACTGACCACCATTTCCTGGTCTCTACTCCCTTTAATGTCACTTGCAAATTGCAGATGGGTCCTCTTCCCTTCATCTTGGGTAGGAGGTCACAGGATATCATCTCCAAGTGGATCCACTGTTTTCATTCAAGTCTTTCCTTAAATCCCACTTTATCCATTGACAAAGGTTCTGCTGCCGTCTTATGCTAAGGATCATTGGCTGAGTGGTTCTGATACAGTGGCTGTTTCTCCTCATTTGGGCTTCTAATAGGTGTAGAAGTTCCTAATGTCCCTCCCAGTGGCTTCGTCCTGTGATCAGTTCGGTAATAAAAACTACCAGGGCTTTCTTGGAATATTTCATAGTCAGCAGTCTCTTGACTGGGGATAATAGAAACAGACTCAGTTTACCTAATTCATAGAGAGGAATAAGAATCCAGGTATATCCATGGAAACTGAAGAGCAGAAAGCTCATCTAGGACTTGTAAGGGGTCTTGCCTTGATATCTATTCTGGAATTAAGCAGTCAGTAGAGAGTACCAACACCAGGTTTCCGGGAGACAGTATTGGATTGATGCAGGTGGTGGCCCCAAGCTTAATCAGATGTGGCTGGCAGAGGCCTCCCCGGGAATGTGAAACAGTTCTCAGGGAGCTGTGGGCTGCGTGGACACCCAGAAGGGCATGTACTGTGCAATGGCTCTCAGTCCTTTCCAGATCTCTTAACTAAGTGTTGCCATATTGGGCAAGAACACCTCCAGGACAGGGTGGCCAGCCATGATCTATAAGGATCCTGGAGGAAATGTTGTACAGCAGGGCTTTTCTTTAATGAAGAGCTGTGGGAAAGCTAAGGAGTTGTGCAGAAGTTTTTTTATCAGGATGGAAGGCAGAAGAGCCATCTAGATTTAATACAACTGTTGAGGTGCCTTAGACTTGGCAGGCCAGAGTTGGGGAAGCAAGTGAGGGAGAGAGGAGTAACGAGGCCATAGGGAATGCAGTAGCCCCATAGGTCATGCTGTGTGCTTCTCTGCCGGAGCTGAAGCCCCAGCCCTACCACTTAGTCTATCTGGGCTTCCTTATACTCATTTTTAAAGTGGAAAAACAGTAAGATAATGCATGTGGAGTGCTTAGTTGATACCATACTGGACATGTACTAAGCACTCAGCAATTATTAACTAATATAATAATTGATCTCTAGAAGGGTCTAACTGCACCTCCCTGCCCCCCAAAGTGATTCTTGGAGTGCTTGGAACATGTTAGGGGGCTTCTGCATGGATTTCTCATGGCCCGTGAGACCCTGATTTCAAGGTTGAAATAACAGTGGATTTGTTTTTAACAATAAGTAAACCACACTCTTATGCTATTCAGCCAGAGGAATTAAGGGACCGATACTCATTTGTACATAACTAGAAACATACATAAGAGAAGTCCTAAATTAATTCCATTGCTATCTTCATTTAACATGCTGGAATATGTATTGTTAGGGCAAGCTCAAACCATTAGGCAGATCAGTGGGTGAAATCTTCTGGACCAATTGGAAATGCTTGGAAATTGTTAAGCGGTAATGATATATTGAGGAACGAATACCTTTTCTATTTCTATAATTATAGGTGTCTTCTTGCAGGGGGATATATTCCTTTCTCCAGTGTGTAGTGAGCGGTTTGCGTGCGTGCAGCTTAACACCCCTTTGGCTATGTGTTCCCTTTGATCCCTAGCTTATTAAAATATGCAAATCTAAATTGTATCTTATTAATGTGATCCTTTGTCTTAAAACTGTGGGGGGCTAAAAAACCCTTTTTTCTTTAACATATTTGGAATTTTAATGTGCAAAATAGGATGAGAGCTTGATTTTCCGCAGGCCATATTTTCTAATCAACTGTTATGAAAGTTTTTTTTTTAATGTGCTGCTATTTCTTGCTTTCTTGAAAATTCAAAGAGATAAAAAGTAATGACTTCATTGTTATATCCCAAGTATTCTCAAGCATGTTGAGACCCTTATTAATTTTCTATAACTTCTCCAATACAACAGTGACTCTGTTTTACAAGAGCATTCTGAAAGTATGTTTTAAGGACGTGGCTAACATTGAAGATATTTGATCCAGAGATTTGCTGCCCGGATCCAGAGATCCGGGCACTTGCATGATGACTGTGCCCAGCCAGTTCCTTGTCTGCATGTGAACCATAATCTTTAAGGTCACTATGTCCTGTTACCATTTATTTCCTTAAAAAATAAGGCATTTGAAATTCAATTTGAAATCGAGTTAAACATCAATCCCATTAGAATACAGATGCATCTTTCTCAAGTCTTTCCATTTCTTGTTCTCCCAGTTCCTCATTCTCTTTTCCTTCTTCTCCCCAGGCCCTGGAATATGCTTTCTCTTCCTACTTAATGATTCTTTTTCTTAAGATCAAAGGTAGTTATTTTACAAGAAGCTTCATGTGGATATCATTATTTTATATTTATGAGGCTGTCGATATGTATCCCCCAGTAAAACTTGCTCTGGAGCAATCTTGTGATATGGGAATACTGGCAGGTAGGAGAAGCAAGTGACCTGGTTAATGATAAAACTAACAATAACCAACACTATTTGCACTTGCTATATCCTCGGGATGTGTTACCTCCTTTAGTCCTGAAAACAACCTTCTAAGGAGCTTTATACTGTTATTACTATATCCTCATTTAACAGATGAGAAAGAGAGGCAGTGATGTTAAGTAACTTGCTAAGGCCGCATGGTTTTTGGGGTCAGAGTTCGGGCGCAGCTCCAGGGCTCTGGTTAAGAGGCTGTGCCCTTGACCACTGGGCACCATTCGTGTGTACTGGCTGGAAAGATTTGGGTCCTTCTCTTGACTTCCATTAGCTGGCTGCGTGGTTCCAGAGACCTTGCTGCTTTCCCTAACCTTTAAAATTAGTTTTTTGGAGCAGATTATTTCTAAAGTCTTATTTGACCCGAAAGTTTTGTAGTTGTTAGTAATTATTTTAGAGAGTTCTAAGGTGACAACAGAAGACAAAGAGCAAATCCTGCCCTACTGCCATATAAATCATGTTCTTTTGTTACCATACAGGAGGAAAAGCACAGTGAAAGCACTCCGGCTCTCTTCATCATATCTTTCATTTTAGGCAGAAATTGTTAAACCTCATATTCTGAAAAAGGATACCTGTGGCTTTTGACACCTCCTGTAGTGTCCCCAGGAACAGATATCTGGGGGAGGAAGGCCCGTAGGTGGAATAGTAGAGGGTCTATTTTTAATAGGAGACCTTTGCAGCGTGGCTTCCTCCTCCGTTGCCTGCAGTTCTAGGAAGGAGATTTCAGTTCGCCCTCGTTCACAGATACGGCATCGTGGTTCATAAAGGAAATTTTCTCTTGGCTGCTGTTGAAGTGTTTTACGAAAAGAAGTTTGATGTGTTCTGTGAGAGGATGGCAGGTGGCAGCTTTTTGTGTCATTCTTTGACATGTGCCAGCCGATGTGAAGTGACATGTGGTGACAGAGTCAGGCTTAGCGCTAGCGATTTCTTTTGTCTTGATAAAACAGGTAGCCCTTTCTGTGGGGAGTTGGCAGTGGGGGCACGAGCTGGTCTCTTCTGGAGGAAAAGATGCATCACCACACGAGGTTTTAGATACCATGGTGCAGGATGACCCTGCAGCTTCCGCAGGTCTCACAGACGGGTTTGACCTTCGGTGACAGACAGCTGCCAGAGGATCTAGCAGGTGCCCCTCCCCCCAGGGCCAAATGGGTCTCTGCAAGCCATTTCTGCAGATCTCTCCCAGGCCAGTCCCCAGGAGACCTCAGGCTGCAAGCATACGAAGCATGTTCTCTGTATCTCTTAGTGGAATATTTCAAATATACAGACAAGTGTAAACAATATAAATGTGCACACAAATATCCACAGGCCCAGCTTTATCTAACCTTAGCATTTTGCCATGCTTGCATCTGGTATCTGTCTGTCTGCCTATGTGCCTGTCTGTCTCTGTCTCTGTCTCTTTCTCTCCTCTCTCTCTCTCTGCCTCGGTCTCTCTTTCTCTCTCCAGATTCTTCTGTTATCCCTTGATCCTTGGGATGGATTTAGTGTGAAACTAATGAAGTTTAAGATTCTGACCCCTCATTCCCACACACCCTAGGAGAGGCCCTCGCAAAGTGTTTTACTGATTTTATGTTTTTGTAAAAAAGTTTGTAAAATTTACCAAGGTAAGAGATTTTCAGCTGCAATGGGCAAAGAGCACTCTCTCATCCCACTCTGACTTTTCTTTCCTTAAGATTTCCTTCCTGTCTGGAGGGTTGGACAGGTCTCAGGTCTTTGAGCATCCACCTAAGGGGAAGTTGAGGCTGGGGATATATTCAGTTTGGCTTTTCCAAAATATTTTCATGTAACTCTCAGTTACTTTTGTTTATTGTTAAATTATTGTTTGAGGTATCAGTAGAGAATTGTGGTGTGGCTTCCAGGATGGCAATGTTCAGGTGCCCACAGCTAATATTTTTGGATATTAGAGGAGAAACACAGTTTGAAATGTACAGATCCAGAAGCTAGTCTATAGAAAAAAAAAATCAAGTCCTAAAATGTGGCAAATTAGGTAGAAGAAAATTATCCTGTTCTCACTCATACCTACTCAAATTGAAAATGTTCTCCTGTCAGGAATATACTTAATGCTGTAGCATATACAGCTATGAATACATCACATTTTCCTGTTGGAAACTTTGCATTCTTTTTACTAAAGAGAGTCTCATATTACAAGTGCTTCTGACCCCGGAAAACCTGGGGTTCACTTAAATATTGGATTCTGTTTCCCATGGTGTTTATCTTTTTCTTACACGTTTTTATATGTTCACTCTGTGTGTGTGTGTGTGTGTGTGTGTGTGTGTAGAAAGAGAGATGTAGATATATAGATATGATAAAAAATAGTGAATGTTTAAAATTTTTAAAAAGTATTACAGCAAAAGACACACTGCTATTAATTCTCCTCAAAATACTCCCCTCACATTTCAAACACACTTATTCCATCATTCCTGGCAATGTGTCTTTTACCATAATAAATTTTTTAAAATGTAAATATCCACTCTATTTCTCAATCTACCTTTCTTTATATAGCTTTATATATGTAAGTGCATATATATGTGTTGTGTATGTACACACTTGTTTTCTGTGTTTTTATTCTTTATATAAATCTTAGTGTTCAGTATATACATACTTACTACTTTCCTGGCTTTTCAGATATTGTTTTATGATTTGTAGTCATTTCGATACACAATAGTTCTTATTCCTTATTTTACTTCCATTTAAAATATTTCATTGTGTGGATAGTCCATAATTTACTTGTCCTGTCTCCTGTCAATGGGCATTTGGGTCATCACTGTGACTAATTGGAAGTAAACAATATATAATGAAAATCTGTATTTCCTCAGGTATGTGAGAACTTGTTTATAGTTGGTATCTTCAAATTCTTGCTCAGATATTCCCTAAAAGAATTTTGGAAACTGTGCCTGCTCACACATTTTTCAATTGGCATCTAAAATATTTCAGCATAAGTTTGTGTTTTTGGAAGAGCATAATTTGCCTAGTTATTGTAATACAGATCTTTAAAGTAAAGAGTGAAGATCGCTCTTTTCAATGAAGTTAGTGAAATGAAAATAGTATAATGGTTGTATTCTCTGTAGCATCCTTAATAACATAATATATTATTGAGATTTTTCTGAATAGCTAAAAAGTTTGTACTGCTTTTTTTGCTTTCTGAACTGGAAATGCAATATATTTTCACATGTGACAGTCCTATTTATTGATCACTTCATCGCATCTCTCCCTTTCATATTGATCAATAGGAGTATTATGGGATTGCTGGAAAATATTTTGTCATTTTGTGAGTTTACGTATCTTTTCTTAATCTGTGGCTTACCTCTTTGCTTTGGGATTATATTTTGTTGGAAGTTTCTCATCTTAATGTGGTTAATTTATAAGTTTTCTTTCTGTTGTGGAGGTATATATGACTTATTTAAATTTTTTTTCCTATCAAAGTCATAAAGATAATCTATTTTTTTCTATAAATTTTAAAGTTTTTTAATTCTTTCATTTACTTACAATTTATATTCTTCTTTGGATACCTTAGTAATCTAATTTTATCTTTTTCTAAGGAGATATCCAGTTGTTGCAGTGCTGTTTTTAATTAGTTCCTTCTCTGACAACTGATAGTTCCTGCCAGATTCATATGTAGTTATGAATATGTATTCATATATATTATATTTAATATATGCAGAATTCCTTGGATATGTTTGCTCTTTGAGTTCTTAATAAGAAGGGGCGTATTTTGCTTAGCTGACATTATCTTGCATTCCTCCAAGGTAACCAACACAGCATTTACCCCATATCATTTGTTTAGTTAATATTCACTAACTTAAAGTGAATTTTAATGTAAGTTGGGCTTGGACTAATAAGAACAGGATTTATATGACTTGGTTTGGTAGCACTATAAAAAATAGTTCGAACACTGTGAATGAATGAATGATGTGATGGAATTATTAAAGCATACTTATTATAGCTTAGATTATTATTGGCTTGTCATATGCTTTTGTATGCTGACAGTTTATCTCATTAGTGAACTTAACATTGTAGGACACCATTTTCTTTTAGCAATACAGTATTTCTCAAAATGTGTTCTAGCAGAATCACACACAAGAGTGTCATCCATTCATTATATCAGACTATGTGGAATGAGAGCCAAGCTTCCCAGGAAGTACTATGTTCAAAGAAATTTAAGACTCACTGGTTTGCTAGGATAACATTCAGATGTTGGGATGTTCTATCAGACAGCAATGAGAAGAGCAATTCAGGTCAGCACACTTAGCACAGCCGTCAACACTTGCAAGTCATAGAACATTGGAAGACAGAGGGAACATTGGGCTAGGATTTGGGTACTTGAGTCTTTAAATTCCAGTCCTCTTTTGAGGTGACCTCCAAGAGAGGAAGTAGAGATAAGGAGAGAGAGAGAACATTAAACTAGGACAAGGAGCTTTGCCAGCTGGTATCTTTTTCTCCCCATAAATCTAAATAACATTCAAGTAGCGGTTGCAATGTAATTTTGTCATCAGCTCAGAGCAGGGTGACCCTATGAGAGATTTGGCTTGAGGTCCTTGGATGGAAACTGACATCACTGCTGTTTATAGGTTATCTTGGCCACTCAACCAGTTGTTCACACAGACTACCTGAGGGTTAGTGGACCTGTCAATTTATGCTGAAGGCAACCAAAGAGTTTTATTCAAACCCACCTCTCAGGGGAGTCCTTAGGCCCTCCTAGGTATTAAAAAAAAGACCTGACAGTTCCAGTTTGTGTGAGTGGTACTCTGCCTAGTGTTCGAAACCCAGCCTTAGGACCAGATTCATCGAAAGACTCCAAAATATTCCAGCTCTTCCTCTTTGCAGCAGTTCAATTTGAATGAGCATACACTGGGAGTATATGAACCATACAACTGGTTTAAACAGGGAAAAAGCTGGTATCATCCCCAACTCTCCTCTATGGCACCATCATTTTTTATTTCATTCGGCTCTGAACTGGCAGTAATTAAAGCTCCCATAGTATGAAACATTTTCATCAAGTAAGGCATTAAAAAATACTGGCCTGTCAGAGCAGGAAGTGAACCTGTGCTTTACTGCAAGTATTCTTCGGGTCCACTAGGGCATGACGTGGTGAATAGCATTCATTTCATGAAGTGGAAAAATAAAGCGAACTTCAGCTTTAATCTTTATTATGCGAAGTCTAGTCTCTGCTGGAATGTAATGAGTGGATGTACCCCATTTAGCTTAAAGTAACAGATCTATATAGAGTTGTTAATTTGTAGATAAATATGGGTTTTCTACTGTCGATGTTTCTTGCTCCACACAAAGTGGCTATATTAATACTGAAACATGATTAATCAATAGTTTGCTCTTTAAAAATACATCAGTAAGACTACCCAATTACCTTTAAGTAGATATCAAAGGGCACAAAGCAATCTGACACACACTCAAAGTCCATTAGAAGCCACCAGACATATTAATTAAAATTTTTAGTTACAATGAACC
Source organism: Hystrix cristata (assembly GCA_004026905.1). Classification (NCBI taxonomy): domain Eukaryota; kingdom Metazoa; phylum Chordata; class Mammalia; order Rodentia; family Hystricidae; genus Hystrix; species Hystrix cristata. The sequence continues at coordinate 41,759 of PVJO010000414.1, read as the reverse complement.
TTACCCTGTGGAGGGGGGGATTCTACTTTTGGTCACAAATAATTCTGGCTAACTGAAGAGAGGAAACTTGCAAATACATCTGTGGGGTCAGAAAGGTCTTGGGGATTTCTGAGACTGTGAATCCCAGGGTGACTTCTTTTTACTTGAGTCCAACATGAAAAGGGGCTTTCACTCAGGATTGTGGACTGAAGGATGCAGAGGGCTTCTCTCCAGTGTGTTGAAGGGAAGGAAGGAATTCTCAGATGTGACATTAAGCTTTGCAGAAGTGGAAATGGTTTTCACACGGCGCAGGTAAAATCTCACTTTAGATGAAAGCACAACAAAATGAAACACTGAGACGTGGCTAACACAGCTCTTTCTCTATCCTGCCGCACAGTCAGGTGTCATTGAACTAGATCATTAAGGTTGCAGCAAATCCTCCCCAACCTCCTCCACCCCGAATTATTCCAGGCTGCCTGGTCTCTGCCTCCTCAGCTGCCATTCCTACTAATAGAAGCCTCCAAATTTTTTGTTTTGTCATTTAGCAGCAGCAGGAAGCTTTCTTTTCAAACTTTGGTTCTCATTACTAATAGCGCAGACACATACATTTCTTGTCCATGAAGATCTACATAATTAAACTATGTATTGGCTTGGCACTCAACACTCACAGAGAGGCCAGCTGCTTAGAAAAGAGGCAAAAGAAGACAGAAGGCTGAGACAGATGAATCTGTCGCCCATCCCTATCCTTTGTGCTCATGTGCAGAGATACGATTTGTCAGGAGACAGCCTAAATTCTAAAGGTACAGGCATGTGAAGTATAGTACTATGTTCACTAGACAAAACTTGGCAAGCAAGACTTAGATGCCCCGAAGAGTAACTTGCTAACTCTGGTACTAATTTCATAGCTGCCTGAATTTCTTATCGGTTTACTTTGTCAGCAAAGGGCAGCCTCATCACATCGAAGGGAGTGTGGCCAAGAGGAGACATACCTGAGACCCACAGTGAAACATCACGCATCTCCATGGCTCCTTTTAGAACATACCCCCCCCCAACCACACACACTCTTCCTTGGCATCTGTCCCTGAGCCATTATCCAGCACGAACTCTCCACTGAGAGTTCTGTGAGGTGTAACTGATTGTCATTCAATGCAAGCGAAATCTTTAGGTGAGCATTAGTCACTGTTCAAGACATGTTAGCTTCAAGTGGAAGTAGTCAATTATAGACTAGAGGTTTTATGGCTACATTATTACCATCATACTATTAGGTTTTCAGCAGTAGCATTCTGTTTGATCGATCTGTGCCAGGACATTGATGGATAGCTTTGTTCTTTAAATGTCAAATATGTGGGACTTCTGTACTTTATACGTTTACTGACACAGTAATCTCTTCTAGGTACCTTCCCCCTCTCCACTGTTCATCCTTAGCAGGTGACTGTGATTCCTCTCCTCACAAGACTGGGTAGAGCTTGTAATTACATTTATAATTTCCTTTCTATTCTCTCAAACGCAGAAGTACTCTTGAGTTATTGGCATTTTAAAGAAATCTTCACCACACAAAGAGGGCGGCTCGTGGTGTCAGGAAATAGATTTAGGCATCTGCTTTATTTTTTTTTTCCTTTCTAATATGCAGATACCATATTAGAAGTGAATGAACAATTTCAGGCTCTGTGTTCTGAGTTTTCCAACGGTGGCTCTGTGTTATTATGCTGTTTGGCCCATGTCTCCTACAGCCGCATATCATATTAGATTTTTTTTTAATAAATGGATTCCTCAGTCAAATTTCTGGCCTACATAAACTTCAACTACCATCACTTCAACCCCCATACATCACTAAATATATGGTTCCACTTATAAGATGGAGCAGAACTTTTCATGTAAAATCCTTCAAGGGCTTGTAGAAGACTCTCAGGGATGGATTTCCTTTCAGTAAAAATGAATAGCTCTTAAATCTGATGCTAAAGGTCATCTGTCCTACACAATAAATCAACTAGAAACTTCAAGAAAGCCTTTTTCTCCACCAAAAGGCCAACTGGACTTCTTTTTAAATCCAGGAACTTCTTGGAAGGAACACTGTGGTCCCTGATAGTGTCCTACTTCCCTCTTCATGGTCCTACCTAGGGAACCACATTCTGCCATATTTTTCACTTGAGAAGCTTTCTCAGTTCCCCTGAGCCACAGGCAGGAGATGGCCAATCTTTCCTGGTAAGGGAGGCAGCTCTAGACACAGCAGGGGGAAATTATCAGGAGCCAGGAGCAATTTATTCCTCGTTTTTTGAAAGCCAAAAGGTAAAGGCTAATTAATATCTGTATTTGGCGATACTGTAGTAGGAATGTGAAATCACAGAACTCTGCTTTCCTGTGATTGCCCTTCTGCTTTAAAACAAGATTTCTTGTGACACCAGCCTCACATATTAGTGCAGGGCAGGGACCCCAGCCATCACTGCGGCTCTCATCCTCCCATCACTTGCCACAGAAGGCTAAGAGAAGTGGCCACACTGAGGCTGGCCCTCCTCAAGTCTCTTGTTACCAGGGCCTCAGCCAAAGGGTGACCCTGTACTGCTAGTGTGTCCCGGGTGCTGAGTACAGCATCAGCTGCTGGCCTGAACCTGGCCCTTGCGCTGAACGTCATTCTCATTTCTCCAGGCATAAAGCTGATGGAATCATCCTGACCTGAACACTTGCATTCAACTTTGGCTTTGCCCTGGGTTAAGTAACTATTCAAGTGAGCATTTCTCTTAAAGACTAGCTAGTGTGAAGGTCCAAATCTCCACTAGAAAAGGCACACTTTGAAGCTGGGAGTTTTCGGTAGAACACATCCATTTTGACTAAATCCTACTTGCTTTTTAATGAGTAAATAAATAGCTGGGTGAAAATGTCAGTTTCTAGAAGGTGAGATTGTTCTCATTTAGCTCTGGGCTCTTAATTTGTGTGGGGTCCATGTGATCAGGGACAGAACAATCCCTAAGGGACTGATGTGTGTGAGTAGCTTAGGGAAGTAGCCAAGGGTACCGTTACTCACCTTCCTCTGTGGACCACAGCATCTCGTGGACAGGAGCCAAATGGGAGAGCACCCCAAGGATAGGTGGCTTGGTGCCCAGCACCATGAAGATGTAGCTCTATTTTCTCTGCAATTCCTGTGGGAGAAAAAGTATAGATTAAGTCTCAGAGAAGTTTTAATACAGAAATTCCAGAGTTTAACTTAATCCTTGAGCTAATTGGCATAGTCCCTGAAATGGTGATCCAGCAAAATTCATACCAACACTCAAAGGGTCAATCTGTGAATGTATTTGGAACCAATTTAAAGCTTGAAACAAAATGAGCAGAAGACTTGCCAGTGTCCCATTAAAATAAGACGCAAAGGCTAACTAAGGCATCCAATGGGTGGGTAAACATGCATGCCCACTCTGCTTTCTGTTTTCCTTTGCAACTTGTAGGAGGTTGCAGAGGGCTAGGAGAGGGTATGTGTGTGCACACGGCGGGGTGGTGTCCTACTATCCTCGACGTAGCTCCCCTTGAGAGTATATAGACTAGAGCCACCTGGTAAATCTTAGCTGACCTTAATGATGAAGTTACACTTGAAGCGTGGGTAAGGAAAACTCTTGTCAAAAAGATCTTCATACATTGGGATTTGAAGCACCTCTTATGGACCACATGCCTGAAAATATGACCAGAACCAACTAGAAAGTCAGGAATCAACAGGAAAATAAGTGAGAGTGCAGGTGGATAGTAAAAGGGAAAGGTTTAACCTACCTAGCTAACACTAAGTCTGATGACCAGAAATATCTGGGAGCTGTGCGTGAAAACAGAGATTCTCAGGAGTTGGTTATGTTTGGTTGTTGCTTGAAGGGACCACTGAAATACTTAAAACCTGTTTACCTGAAAAAGATATAATAATCTTCACTAGGTGACCTAAAAGCCCTAACTAACCAAACAAAATCTCATTAACCTGACTGGACAGGAAACTTCTTGATTGCAACAAAACATCTTTAAAAACATATGTAATCCAGAATTCACATGCCTGAATAATTAAGATGGTCATGGACTTCTCCTCTAATTTTCTGGAATGTCAGCTACACTACTCTAGAATTGTTGCCCAACTAGTTGTTTTCTTGACCAAAATTGGCCGCGGCTTCTGGCTACTGTCTTTTATGAACACACATCCTGTACATGCAAAGCACTGCCATTATTATTCATGCAGCTTTTGTTTATCTTCCCAAAAGAAACAATTGAGCTGTAGCAGATGAGTGATGGTTTTAGGGCTGTGGTGAAGGTAAAAGCCACTGCAGGTGGGGCAGCTTAATGGGGTATTAATTGGGAAGCAGGTGAAAGCAAATAGGTAGCACAGCAGGTATGTAAATAGGCTTGTGGGAGGAAAGGCATTGAATTTTATGCTCTTTAACTAAAAATAAAGACCTGATATTTAGCTTATCTTTGCTGAAATCCACACTGTGAGGGCCCGGACAACCACGGACATCATCAATGATTCATTATTATCTCCACATCATCCAGGCTACTTAATAGGATCTTCATCCTCTTCATTCTTCATTGTTTCAGGGTTTCCTTGGATTTAGGATGCAGGTTTTTCCTTCTGTCTATGTCTATCAGAGGCCAGAACAATTTTTGAAAGTTGTGCAGTACTAGCGACATTTGGGCCTTTGCCTCTTCTCTTCTTTCTTCTACTCCAGCCAGTCAGAAGAACACAGCAAATGTACAATGGAGGAAGAACCTATCAAGAACATGTACATTCAAACAAATGTTCCCTTTCCAGATAGTCACTTTGAAAAGTGAAACACTTATTCCAGGACTATCTTTGGCACAAAGTGATTATTTTTGGAACTGATTTATCATCAACCACACACACAAAAAATCCTCGCATACATTCATCACTTATTTTCTACTTTTAAGCATTTCCCAACATCTCCCATTTCATTCCACACTTTTCGTGCTAAATGACATTCAGCTTTTGAAACCCCATCCCTAATATCACTCCATATTTCTCTTCCATTTAGTTCTCTCTGTGGCAATATGTTGGTGGAAAGTGAGGGAGAATTTGGATTCTTATGTGGCTGGCCCACATTTGTTATTTCCTCTGGGGAAAAGCAACACTGTTTTTTGAAGACATGTTTAGCCTTTTACATGGAAATGGCTAAGTATCAGTGGAGCTTGCACATCCTAAATATTAGTCGAGCTACCCTTTGTACTGCGTGAAATGAATTAGATTTGGATTATCATGCAGATCTTTTCCTGTAGTTGAAACACTCATTAATTTTACTGCTGATGAGATGTTAGCAATTAAATACCTTTAATTAATGAAAATCAGACAAAAGCAAGGGCTGCTTTCTGTGTCTTTGTATAAAAAATAGGGAAAATATTCACAGATCTCATTGTGCATTTTTTTTTCTTCTGTAAAAGGACCACAAATCTAAGCTAGATTACTGGTCCAGAGAAGATCATTAATAGATTTTAGTTTTAGAAAATAAAAGGCGTGGGCATATTTGGATATTATAAAGATTATCCGAGATTGGAAAAAAAAGAGACTCGTAACCGAGAGCCAGTCCTACACGTAATAGCGAATTTCATGGTTGAGGATGCAACAGGATTGAGTACAATTAATAGTTCTGTAGCCGCGGTTGAGTTCTGGGGTAGGCCCCGAGCACATAATTAGATTATTAAAAATGGCCTGTCTTAGGCCCACTATTACTAAATTGAAATCCAATTATGCTTTTATGATTTTGCTGAAAAATATTTAGCTGTTTTGCCTGAGTCCGCCTAGAAGATCATTTCCTCCCTGCATCAGCATTTGCACATGTCACGATACATTTTCCAAACAAATCTGACCTCAATTATCTTGGAATCAATCTTACATTAGATAAAATATATTTTAATGAGTGTTTTTATGTGTAATATCATAATTGTGCCTCTCCATACTTGAGGAATTAAAAGATGGTGATAGGAATCTTTGCAGAAAATCTTTTTTAATAGGAGGCATGCATATTTCAGAAATAACTAAATTGTGCCATCTTAATACTTGGAAAGGCATTAGGCTCAAATATGTGCCTGAGTGTGCTTGCTGCAAGACAAAGTTGGTGCAGTTTGCAGTAATTGGCAATGGAATGGTAATAAAACAGTTGTTTGCAAAGAGATGGGCTCAGAAATTTCATGCACTCCCGCAGTGTGGATTTAAATGCTAAGTTAAATATTTATGAACAAGAGATTTTTATAATTGATCATTGTATGATTTATACACTGTAATTATAATTAGATTGAAAGAGATTTTCAAAAGCCAGTTTCTTGGTAGCCAACGCCATTAAATAATGCTAAGCTGCCAAAACAAAAATTAGGTGGGAACCCAGCCACCAAGTTCTAAGCGCCTGTCACCATTTCCGGCGCACAAGTGAGACATGGCCCCTTACCAGGCACATCACCGGAAGCACTGGTTCCTGCACCACCTGTGATCATATTTCATGCCTTTGTTTCAAACCTAGTTGCACATAAACAAATAGAAAACTTCAGGGCTCCAATGTATAACAAAAGGAAAAGGTGGAGGAGGTTGGAAAGGTTAATTAAAAATGTAATGATCCCATTTGCTGAGACAGCACTATTAATCATCATGCAGCAGCAAGCATGTGACTTGCACACCACTTATAGGAGACATCTAATTTTTTTAAGGTATAGAGGTGGAAGGGGTGGGGGATGCAGGCAGGTGACAGCATATGCATTAGGCAATGGAAGTGTAATGGATGAGGCTACTCCCTGACTGTGGTTAATGTTGGGAACCATCTTCACCAGACAGCAGAATTCTCTCCCAATTCAGAGGTACTCAGAGTAATTCCATCGCCGGCAGTCCCAGAGGAATCTTGGGTATGACTTGAGGCTTAACATAGTTGTGTAAGGTATGAAAAAAACCCAGCAGGACTAGGAGGAAATTCAGCATTGTGTAATACAATAGGTCTGAAACAGTGTGTGAATGACAAAATGTGCTCCAAACAGCCAACACACACATTTTAAATGTAATTTTCAGCACCTCGGCTGGAAAAGGCTAGTCTCTCAAAGGCTCGATTACAAGGGTCATAACCTGCATGATCGGATTTGCTATCTGATCCTCGTGGATATCAGATCAGACTGCCAACGGGAGTTTCAGAAAAGCTTGCCTACCCCTGGGAAGATCTTGGCACCTTTTGCTCATTTTTTATTTGCTGGGATAACACATTAGAGAGAGCCTATTAGAAGAAGAACAGTAGTTATGTCAACATGGTGATTAATCAAGTCAGAAAGAAAGAAGGAACAAGTTGTGAATTCAATTCTGCAACCCTAAAAAGAAAGGCAGAAAGATACCCGGAAATCAGCAAGCCTTTGTAACAACATTCTCTCACTGCATCTTGTGAACTTTCTGCTGAATACATCACATTTCTTGCAGATTTTAATGTATTTACTGCTGGATTCCACCTCATAATCTATACGAATGGGTTTCTAGTTGCTTGCATCTGTGTTTCATCCTGAATCATTTCAACTGGTTCGCTGGCACTGGCATTTGCCAATAACAGTGGCATTTCTAAGTGTAAATAACGAAGGGCTGCTGGCCACAGCGATAGACTCTTTGATTTGGGACAGTGTGAGGATTGTATTTGGGATGAAGGCAGTCCCTTGCTCCAGAGGAATTTAGAATATGAAAGCTTCTCCTACTGCATAATTTATCCCTGACATCTCCACATCTCGCTGTGTTGAAGGGACCTTTACATTTGCTCTGCCTGCAGGTCAGGATTGAAATCATTGGTCCATGTACCCTGTGGTGCAGCGAACAGCTGAGAAGCCAGTGCCTTTGAGTGCATAGACTTCTGGCTCAGATTTTATTCTGTCCCTGATTATAATTTTGTCCTAAATATTTGAAGTTATAATCAGGAAAGGCAAATTATTTTATAGCATCAAATCAAAGAATCTTAAATTGTGGAAGGACCTTAGATATCTTGTCTCATAAATGGAGAAACCGAGACTCACAAAGGAAAGTTGTCATAAAAAGACACTCAGATGATTGGACCATATTTAAAACTCAAATCTCCTGATTCTAAATCCAATGCTCCTTTGGTAGCACCTGACCCTTTGTATTTCATGCTTTGGGATCTAGCCCTCTGTTTCTGATGAATTTTGTCCCTCTTGTGCCACAAAATGAGGAAGTTTCAGTCAGATGCCATCCCAGCCAGAGAGGTTTTGAATGTTGCTAGAGAAAGCAATCTGTAACCTGCAAAGTAACGACATGGTTGTGTTGGTTGTGTCGAACTTTGAAATGAAAAGCTGGTTACATGGCATTCTCTATAGTACAGTGCGGGCACACACTGGAGAGGAACACATTAACTGAGTGCAGCCCAGTTAATGAGTGACCCCCTCAAAAAGGATTTCTAGTAAACAGCCTTCATTCTGAGAACACTTCCCATTCAGACAGCATCCTAGACTTTGTACCAAGTTAAAGAATGAATAACAGCAGATGGAGGGAGAGATTAGAGTCGGAGGGGAGGGGGGAAGCAATATCGTAATGCTGAGCTCTAAAATGGGATGTGGAGAGGATGGCATTGAAAGTTATGGTGAAGCTGTTCTAAAGCCTTCCCACGCAGGCGACAAAGTGTTGTGCCCAGATCGTAAAGTGCAGGCCAGCCCCTGCTTCTCCTGCGAGTGGAGCTGATGGAGACTGTGTGTGACTCTGCTGGGGTAAATCGAGTTATTCTTTCCTCCCTCACCCCTGCAGTCATTGAAGTAGCAATTCCGGGCAGTTGGGCATCTAAATCATAGATGTAAAGGATCAGACAGAAACTCCACTCTTGTGTATATGTCTTATGTTTTTTGGAGTGTTTATTTTGAATTTCATTGCTGCAGTATATGCAGCGTTATAGGGCCCGAGAAAAAGCTGGAAGTGGGTTTCTGATGGACCAAGAAGAGAGGCGAAGGAGGAGAGGTTGGTTATTTTCTCTGTTCTCTGTGTAACTGTCCATTTGAGAGCTTTTAAACAAGGCAATAATAAGGTATTCATGAATTGACTTTTTTCTAATATTTTATAATGAACATTTACAAACACAGAGAAAAGTAGTAAGTATTTTATAGTTAACACATCTCCAGCACCGAGATTTTACCATTAATATTTGATTGTGGTTGCTTTGTTTTATTATTAGTTTTGCCATGCCAAGGATTAAACCCTGGGCCTGGCATGTGCTAGGCAAGTGCTCTGCCACTGAAATACATCATCTGCCTTGAAATTTGTTGCTTTATAGGTATCCATCTATTCCTCCCTCTGTTCTTAAAATGCACTTATCAGTCCACCTCCCTTAAAGGCTTCAGCATACATGCCATTAACCAGTATTCAATATTTGTCTAGTTCCTTTTGAGGTGATGTTTACATGCGCACAAAACTTAAGCGTACCATTCTCACATCTGTGTCACGATAACAGAACAAGAGCCAAGCAGACACTTGCCAATGCCCGGTGAGTTTCTTCTCACTCCTTTCCAGCCAGTCTCCACTGCCATTCTCTAGGAGCAACTACTCTCGATTTTTTTTTCCCCACATAAATTAGTTTTGCCTATTGGAACTTCATGTATAATCAGTCATACCTTGTACATTTTTTGCTTAAGCTTTTCATTTTTTCCACTCAGCACAATGTATTTGTGATTCGTCCATGCTATTGTGCATATCCACTGTTGCTCCATTCTCGTTTCTGAGTTATTTCATTGTGTGGATGGACCACAGTTTCTTAAACCATTTACCTGTTTATGGATACATGGGTTGTTATCAATATACTTTTAAGATAATTGTATACAAGGTCTTTTTGTAGACACGGGTTCTTGGGAGTACAAGTATTACTTTATAAGGTGAATGTATGTCCAGTTTTATAAAAAGCTGCCTAATGTTTTCCCAAAGTGGTTGGGCTTTTATACTCCCACCAATAATGTATGAGACATCTAGGAGCTCAACATTTTTTACAACATTTTTCGGTGTTTTCCGTCTTTAATTTTAACCGTTGTACTTGGCAGGTAGTACATCTGATTGTAGTTTTATTTGGTATTTTTACCTGTAATTAATCATGTTAAGCAGCTTTAATGTGCTTGTTGGATATATATATATATATATATATATATATATATATATATATATATATGAATGAAATATACTTCAAATATTTAGCTTTTTATTTCAGTACTGGGAATTGGTAACAGGACCTTGCACATGCTAGGCTATTGCTCTGACACTGAGCTACAGCTCTAGCCCTCCTTTTTTGTTTTGAGATTGTGTTATACATATTTAATGTAGATATATTTCTAAGTTCTGTCTTCTGTTTCACTGTTCAGTTTATTTATGTCTGTGTTTTATCACACTCTCTTGGTAACTATAGATATATAGTAAGTCTTGAAGTTAGTTCCACTCTTTAAACTTTGTTATTCTTGTTCAGATTGCTTTGGCTCTTCTGCGTCCCATGCATTTTCATACAAATTTTAGAACCTGCTTGGCAATCCCAAAGCATTAAGATTTGGACATAATTTACATCTTAATAATATTGAGTCTTCTGATCCATGGACATGGTATATATTTCCATTTATTAGATATTTTAAAATTTTTATCAGCAATGCTTTTCAGTTTTCAGTGTAGAAGTTGTGCATATATTTTGTTAAATTAACTTAAAGTGTTTTTTAAAATTTTTTTATTATTTGGTTCTAATTTAAGTGGAATTACATTTTAAACCTTCCTAATTTTTTTTTTTTGCAGTTAACTTATAAAAGTGATGAATATGCTAATTAGTTTGACTTAGTCATTCCACAGTGTCAAATACATATATATCAGAACATCACATTGTACCTCATAAATATACGCAATTTTTAAATTAAAAATAACATTAAAAATTAACCTCTAAATTCAAAAAGTACAACTGATTTTCATACATTAGCTTTATCTCCTTTGACTTTACCAAATTCATTATTCATTCTAGTGGAAATGTCTTCCTTTCCAATCTCTATACCATTTTCTTTCCATTGTCTTATTACAAAGGCTAGGCCCTCCAGTATAATATTGACTGTAAATGGTACGAATGGGCATTAATAGAGAGAGAGTTAATACTTTGGCATGAAATGTACCTTTTAGTCAATAGGTTTTTTACAACAGCTTTTTTATCAGATTGAGGAGATTATTTTCTGTTTCTCATTTGCTGAATATTTTATGATGAATGAGTGTTGAATTTGTTGATTGCTTGTTCTTTGTCTACTGACATAATCAAGTGGTTTTTCTCTTGTAGTCTGTTAATGTGGCAAATTGCATTAATTTTTAAATATTACAACAGTCTTGCATTCCTGGGATAACCACAGCCATGATGCATGATCCTCAATATGATATACTGGTAAATTCAGTTTAGCCCAAATTTGGAGAAGAATTTTGCATTCATGTTTGTGAGAAGTATTAGTCTATTATTTTCTTCTTTGTTGTTGTTGGATTCTTACATTTGGCTAATGCTGGTCTCATATATCAAATTGAGAGGATCATGAGAATATTCTGTGTGAATAAGGGTCAGAAAAAAAGGAGAATGACACATTGACCCATGAGATGGAAATGAAGGAGCCCTTCTGAATGAGCCAGGTTGTACATTCTGGAATTTGTCACAGACACTGAAATAATGGCAAGGAGATGGTGCTCTGGTAGGGGCTGGATTTTGATAAAAACAGAACCCACAGAAAATGAGGTAAAGTCACACACAGTGCTAAGTGAAGTTAAATTTGAGCAATTGGTTTAGACATAAGTAGTTTAACTTGTTTCTACTTTGTACGGAGGTTTCCCTTTAAAATATTGCTCTTATTTTTTATATCATTAAGAAGAAAAAGTTAATACATAGCTTTCACAACTTTAAACAAGTATCAAACATTTGTAATAAAAAATGTATACACCCGGCCAACTTTTTCTGCCTTGGTACCAGAGATTGAACCTAGGGGCTCCTCCACTAAGCTACGTCCCCAGGCTTTTAAAATTTTTTATTTGGGGCAGAAACTTGCTGAATTGCTCAGTGTGGCCTAGAACTTGTTATCCTCCTGCCCCTGCCTCGTGAGTAGCTAGAGTTGTAGTCATGCACCACTGCACCCGGCCAAGGCCAATTTTAAAGCTTGCGTGTTATAATTTGGATTACTTCCAGAGAAAAAGAAATTTCCTGGATGTCATGTGTTAACTTTTATTATTTGTATTACAATGTTACTTGAAGTTTATCAGCATAAAAAGCTTTTATTCTTTGCTTTTACCTAACTATAAAAGCAAACACAGTAGTACAAACAAAACTTTGAAAACAATGTAATGCAAGCTAATAACATTAATTTAGTGTAAGGGATGATATTGTTTTGCTGAAACTAAATGGAGGCTTTGGATCTGAATGTGGCACTTGGCATCAGCATGGATCTCTTTGCCTTCGGCAGGCCTGGGTTACATGGTGCCTTCTGAGGACATTATTCTTCTGCCATTTCTCCATTTGAACTTCATGGACTGTTTTCCATGTGTCTCTTGCTGCATCACTTACCTGTCAATCCACCTCTGTCCCTCTTTTCTTTTTCTTTTAGCTAGAGATTATAAGTGTCATTTATTTATAAAGATATCCAGCCTTAAAGACCCAACTTAGATGATATATAGTTCTATTAATTTCTTTTAAATCACCGTAAAAATACAAAGTATAGAAACCTAGAGAATGGTATATTTTCAATAATACACTGTAAACCAGAATCCTTGGGCACAGTCTACAGCATTAGAAATCTCAAAAGAGGAGGCAGCTAGAAGGGTCACCAAGGCCTTAGCTAGAGGTCTAGTATCCTCATCAGGGCACATGATGACAACTTCTCACCTTGAGACCTGAGGACTTGGTGCAGCAGAGAGAAGCAGGCTTGGGAAGAGCATGGTGGAGAGACTGCCAAACCCCTGGAGCTGCTGTGCAAATGCTCCCCTCCCCCACTGCTCACCCAGGAGGGCGGGTATCTCTTCTATGGCCTTGTGCGTTCAGTGTGTTGGACTCAGATGTCACAGGCAGACCCAGAGCTGAACCCTGGGCACAGTAAAGCATGACTTGTGGTGCCAGGGCATAATGTTGTTTCTATTTTGCAGATTTTCTTGGAGCAAAGCACATCTTCAATAGAACGGGAAGTTTTTGTTTCCTTGAAATATAGTACTTTGTGTGCCCTTCATTTTTTTTTTTATTTTAAAAAGTTTTGAAATTTTGATAACATTCAACATGTGATCTACCCTCTTAAAATTTTAAACCCACAATATGGTGTTGCCAACTACAGATAGGATGTTGTATGACAGATCACTAGAACTTACTCAACTTGGCATGACTGCAACTTCATTCTCTTTGAGAAGTAACTCCCCATCCCCTCCCCCTATCTAGCAAGCATCTTCTACTCTCTGATCCCACAAGTTTGACTCTTTTAGATTTCTCATAGAGCAGAATCATGCAGTATTTGTCCTTCTCTGATTGGCTTATGTCACTTAGCCTAGTGTCCTCGGGGTTTATCTGTGTTGTCATGGATTGTAAGAGTTTCTAGATGTTCATTAAATCTGCTGCCCTTTCAGTCCCACCCAGTCCAGGTGGGCCCTCCCCTCTCTTGTCAGGTCCTTGTCCTCTTGTAATTTCCTCCTCAACTGGGGGTGCATAAATAGAAGGAAAAGAAGCCATGGGACCTACAGAGGAGGTGGGGCCTGAGCAGGAACTTTCTGGGAGTTTCAGTCCCACAGTTGCTTGGTGCTTGTCTGCTGCCTCCCTGCCCTCATTGCTGTGCCTGCTATCAGTCTTCTGTGGCCACCTTGTCAGTTGGCTGTAGAAGACTTTTTCATCACTCACTTTTTGCAGAAACACCTCTAGGTTGGGAGGTTAATTTCCTCTGTTCGTTCATTTGAACTTTGCCCACTAGATGCGGCCCTGGCCAGGGCATGTATGCGTGCAGTGGACCCTGGCTTCTCCCTGATCTTGGCCAGACAGACCAGGGGCAGCCCTGCGGTGGACAGCACTGCTTTCTCTGGTGGCAAAAGAAGGAAGCATATGTTTTGTAAGATCCTGAAGGCCATGGTTTGTAAGCTGCTGAAATTCCATCCAAAATCCTAGCCAATTTTTCCTAATCAAAAACTTCATTGGTTATAGAGTTGACATTTTGTATGCCATGGGTTAAGTGGTAATTGAGGTTTACGGATTTCTGTGTGGTTTTTTTTTTTTTTTTTTTTTTTTTTTTTTTTTTTTTTTTTTTTTTTTTTTTTTTTTTTTTTTTTTTTTCTGGTTTTCTTCCAGTGGTCTGTGAGCTAAAACTTAAACATGGCTTCTTTGCAGTTGCCTCTTTCTGTTTAGAGAGGAGGCTGGCATAATATTTTGTCTTCTGGGCTCAAATAACCATGTAATTACTCTGTAATCATATAGTAATTAGCAGGTACTATATGCATTTATTACATAATTATATTCCTGGAGGATTGCATGGCAATTATACTTGCATTCAGCATATCATTTTATATACTATATTATGAACAAGTATATAATTTTTTGCTGTTTTCTTTGATCCAAATTTCAGTTTACCAAGCAGGAGATGGAAACATACTCCTGTTGCCTGTTTGCTGGAACTGGGCAGGTGCCTGAGTTCCTTTGGCCTCACTCCATTGCGCCTACTTATACATCTAAGCGAATATAGGGACTTGTGTGTGGCTGTGGACTCCTTGGGTTTGCACCCGGACACATTCTCCTTGTTAAAGTCATTAAGTTATTAGCTTCAGAATTCCTCAGGTTCTAGAGCTGCCGCATGGCCAGGAGAATGTCAAGCGCCAGTGAAGACAGCAGGTCTGAGCAGACCCAGAACTGAGCATGGTTGACGCCTGTCTTTCTGTGCTTTGCAGTGGAGCACATTCCCAAAGGGAACAACTGTCTGGATGCAGCCAAGGCCTGCAACCTCGATGACACCTGCAAGAAGTACAGGTCTGCGTACATCACCCCGTGCACCACCAGCATGTCCAACGATGTCTGCAACCGCCGCAAGTGCCACAAGGCCCTCCGCCAGTTCTTCGACAAGGTTCCGGCCAAGCACAGCTACGGAATGCTCTTTTGCTCCTGTCGCGATATTGCCTGCACAGAGCGGCGACGACAGACCATTGTGCCTGTGTGCTCCTATGAAGAGCGGGAGAAGCCTAACTGTTTGAATTTGCAGGACTCCTGCAAGACGAATTACATCTGCAGGTAAGCGCTGCAGCCAGTGATGAATGGGGCTCAGCGGTTGGTGGTGTTGGTGGTGGTGGGTGCCATTGGCAGGCACTGTAGCTACCAGGAACCGATTTTCTGTGTTACTCCCAGGGCAGAAAATGAGGCAAGGGCTGTTCCTATGAATGGATTGTCGGAATCAGACCTAAAATGTGGCTCTTCTCAGCTCTTCAGGCTTTCACCCTGGAGACTCCCCATTTTCAACAGGGGACTGCTTTTCAGAGGTGCTGAAACTGGACTGCATGTTTTAAGCACCTCTTCTCAGATGAGGGCGTCACCTGGGTGAGGTGAGCTTGCAGGTTTGTGCCCAGTCTCCAAATCTGGAGGGCACACCAAGGGTTTAGGTGTGTCAGGAGAGGAGCTACTGGGAGAGTTGGAGGCTCTTGATCTTTGGGGCAGAAAAGTGAAAGAGACCAGCCAGAGGGAGTAGACCTGGGGAGGTCCGCTCTGAGGACACCTGGGTCTGTTCTAGGTCAGTCTGTGGCTATGAAGAGTGGGTACCTTCTCACTCACCTCTTCTTCCAGCCTGCAGCCTCTGTCAGAAATCCTGCTGAGCCCGAGAGTTGTTGAAAACCTTCACTTTCTCTTCCTTTTTGGTCATTTGTCAATTTATTTTAATGTTTGAGGGAGTCTGTGAACATATTCTCTGTGGGAAAAAAAAGCAATACAGAACTGGGTAGGGTGGAAAGAAAGTACTCCTTCCTTCTATTCCCACTCCTCCCAGCCCACTGGAGACCACCGTTGACAATTTGAAACATGTCCTCCCAGAACTGAGAGTTTAATTCACTTGTGAATCAAAGCAAGCAGATTTTCATGGTCACAAATTGAGTCTTTGCAGACTGAGCCTGCACTTGTGCTTTGTGCTGAAGAACAGGCAGGATCCTGGGCTGGAGATTCAGACAGGCATCATATTGGATGACACCTGCAAGTTGTCCCCAGGGTAGGATCCAGGAGCCTTCAGCGAACACCATCTCTGACAAAATCCTCTGCACACAGGAAGTGTTAGCAGGTTGATGAGGAGGTGAGCATGTAACTAGGTGATTATTTTCCCACATAGTTCTCATTTTGAAAGAGCTGAGAGCAGGCAAATGTGTGATATGTGGAAGATTCTAGTTAGCCGAGCTTCTGATCCATTTGTTTCATTCTCCTAGAAAAGCATCCATTCTGTCTCTTTTTTAACATTTTTATTTTATCAAAAAATAAAATTTCATAACAAAATAATAAGACAATAAAAATACTTAATAT
This sequence comes from Hystrix cristata, assembly GCA_004026905.1. Lineage (NCBI taxonomy): Eukaryota > Metazoa > Chordata > Mammalia > Rodentia > Hystricidae > Hystrix > Hystrix cristata. The sequence continues at coordinate 25,305 of PVJO010000414.1, read as the reverse complement.
ACTGTGTATGGTTGTCTTCCAAGTACTCAGTACAAGACACAAACAAAAAGATTCTCTCTTAAAAAGAAGAAACAGATAATAGCACAAAACTTTCTTTTCAGTGAACAAACTCTATTAGCAACCAAAGGAAAGTGAAAATCCTCATTTATCTGTGTAACCCTCCCACAGTGAAGAGTTTCTGAGAATGGTGTTCATCTGCTTTTTTTTAAAGTTGGAAGCAGATGACTTGCTGTATGAGGAGGGCTTCAGGTAACCAGGCATCACATGAACGGTCTGCATGTTGGGAGGAGTCAGGCATTCCTGACTCCAGAGATTCTCCCTCACTTCTGTGCCCTTGGTCGCCTCACTTCTAAGGCCCAGGCTATGGACTGGGAGCAGGGACGGGTGTGCCGGATGGGTCCTGAGGACCAGAGGGAGCCTCAGCAAGCCAGGAACCTAGGAAACCGGTCAGCTAGGGTGTCAGAAATCCCTGCAAAAGTGAATGCAGCTGAGGTTTAGGACAGGGTGAAGCCGTGCAAGCTTGGCCCAGGGATCAAAGTGAGCAGGGAATTCTACAAATGTCTTCTCGGAAGACTGCTGGATCCAAAATCCAATTTCCTGAGCCCTTCTACCCATTGAGCAGAAGGGATCCGTATTCTATGAACAAGACTTGATTTTTAGGGTCTATACTTGGTTTAAAACCAGACAATTTCTCCATTACCTTGTCTACTGTGGGGATGGAGCTGGGATCCAAACCAAGAGACCTGGACTTCTGGTTCTGCCTGGAGAGGGGAAGCTGTGTGGGGCCGAAATGGAGCAGTACATAAGCCTTTGTCTGTTAAGCCGTGGCTAGGAGGTGGGAGAAGTGGCGGAACCTTCTCTTCTCACAGGTTTACCTTACACGTGAGGTCCCGAGAAGGCCTGCAAGCCTCCTACACAGGCCAAAAACCCATCCTGGAGGTTAATTTGCATTCCCCAGCCTATTCTGCTGAGAGAACCCGTGGAATGTTGGTGTGAATTCAGTAACTCAGATTGCTTTCCTACTAAGCAATAGTGAAGGTAGCCAAGATTCTGGGAACGCAGAGGACTCTGGGGGTGGTGGCTGGAGGAATCTGTAGATAACAGGATGATTTGGCTGCCATCTGGGGGCTCAGATTAACCTAGGAGAAGAACAGGTTCCAGAATAGTGATAGCCCTGATAGCAGGGAATAAACTCAGTGGACGGGACAGAAATATACAATGGATGCAGGGCAGCTCTTGCCTAGTACTGTTACTGGTGTGCCACATCACGCCAGGGTCGGGATGGAGTATGCAGTGGGGTGAAGGCTCCCTGGACTGGGTTGTACTGGGAGGCAGTATTTATAGTCCTGTCACACATCCGGCTCTGGGTAGAGCTCAGAGGCTATTTGAGAATCCAGAGCGGGGCTACGCAGGGGCCCTTACAGAGTGAGATTTGTCTCAGTGTGATTGATGTGCTTTATACCCTGTCTTGCATCTTTCCTGAGAAGCTGAGTCAGGGACTTTCCCTGGTGTTACCGTTAAGTTATTTAGCCCATAATTTCTTTCCAGAGTCTGGACTTATTACTCATGATTACCTCCTCCCTGTCCAGTGTGGTAAATGTAATTGAGCTCCTAGGTTGGCTAGCAGTGTTCTCTTTCATCAGATTTTATTAATCTTGTCTTTAATTTTATGCCTTTTCTTCCATCCCTTCTCAATCCATCTTGGGGAGGCTGTTGTAGAACCACTCAAGGCAGCAACTGGTACTGACTGGAGTCTGGGGTTTGGAGGGTTTCCGGCTACAATTGGTTACAGTGCCTCTAGCCCCAGCTCAGTCACTGCCTGCCCTGAGGACTTAAGGCCTCCTTTGAATTCCCTAAAGGAAGGGGTGCAAGGAGGGAAAATTGCTTCCTAAATGCCACACTCTTTGAAAGCTCACACTCAAACATTCTGTTTCCATCTTCACATCAGTGCCTATCAAAGAGCTGCTCAAGCTCATTAAAACTTCCCTGAATGAAATGTTTTCCTACTCATCGCCTTCAGGTTTCCTTCCTCAGGGTCCCACGGTACCTCTGCACAAAACCTGTGCTGTTCTGCCTCGTGCCTTCAAACAGATGAGAGGCAACTAGAGCTTCTCCTTTTGACTTTGTTTTCCTTTTCCCTTTTCCCTTTTAGGGAAGCTGACAGGTTCTTTTCCTCTTGGGGTGGTTGGGAAAGGAGAGCGCATGCCCGTTTGGGCCTCCAAGCTTGTCTACAGCAAAGCAAGCACAGAGGTGTTATTAGAAGGCTGTGACGAAATTTAAAAGCTTCACATTCCTCCCCTGGAGCACAGCGTCTCCCCTGCCAGCTTTCTTCTGGTTGCTTTTCTTACTGCCTGGAAAGATGTCACTACTGAGTTTGGCCAAAAGGAAACATCTCCCTTTGTTCCTGATGCAAATTGTTTTATATACATAATTTAAATTTATACCTTACCTCTTTTCTTCCAAATTCTCACAACCAGAGCACTGACTTGGGATGCAATAAATTTATTCTTGTCTCTTCTATTTTTTTCTTACTAACCACACAGGTGCCCTAGCTAGTCTTCGTGCCCCTGCTGTTGCCATCTGAGAATCACAGAGGTGTGCTCCAGCCCCATTCTGCTTCCAGTGCCAGAAAAAAAAGCAGCCCACCTAAGTGCCTTGTGGCTTTAGCTGCTTCCATACACTGTCCCTGTTGAGAAGAGTCCAGTGTGTGCTTGGTGGCTTGGCAGCTGTGGCTATCTTGGTCATTTTGCACATTCAGCAGAGGTGTTATGTGCTTGGGCGGTAGAGTGACACTTCTCCTGCAAACTCGTGTGTACAGCCGTTGTTTCCCAAAGCATGACAGTGTACCCCAAAGGGGCTGGGTCCCAGGGGCTTCCTTTGCAAGTCAGCATCCTCCTTGGACAGTGGTGCAGGTTTTCCCTTTCCTGGCCCTGTGCTGCGAGGGGAAACTGAGTGTTGCATTCAGTAATGCTAAGATATCTCATTCCTTCTGAGATTCTGATAATGTTGAATGTCAGAAAGAAAGGGGTCAAGGGCTCTGTGCCCTTTTTTCCCCAAGACTTTCATGGCCTGCTGGAGATCTGCCTCCTCCTCCAGGTGCCCAGCTCTGCATCCCTGTAGTTTCTAACAGGAATGATTTCAATCAAGTCACCAAGTATATGGTCTTCCTTTCCCCAGCGAATCAGGATCCTATAATTATATCCTGGAAGCCTTGGGGATTTTTAGCAGAATCATGAAGCATTCCTTGGTACATCTCTGGAACAAGAGCGTGTGTAGTTTCTTTAACCTCTGTCCTAAACCAACGCCACTTCTGCACCCTGGGGTGACATCATTATACACAAAGGAAAGGTATTGTTGTTAACCTGTTAACTGAGGTCATTAGGGAAACAAGTCACGAAACAATTCAGCTAATTTCTGCTCTGGTGACTTACGTGGTTGAACAATGGAACCGCACCTTTGAAAGTAAGAACTGTGTTTAATTTGCCGGGAATCAGACTGCTTTTGGATTGTAAACTGTGGATTTTAGAGATCAAGGATGACCTCCAGTTCTTGGGCTTGAATTCCAGACTCAAAGCTGGATTTTACATCACTGTTTGGGGCCTTGTCTTAACATGTGTCAAGTGCAGGAGAAAATGGCTCGGAGGATAATTAATGCTTAAAACTAGATGGGTAGATTAATTTGACACTTAATTTTATTTTACGCTGATTCATTCACAAATGGAAATCAGCAATTAGACAATGCAAACTTTTGAACCATGGAAAGAAAGGCTCAGGAATATGAGGGAAAACAAGTAAAACATTTTCCAGTTCATTTGAGCAGTTTTCATTTCAAATGATTACATAGGTGTCTTTAGCAATACAGTCGGTGTACCAAGTGGCGTGTTTTTAATGTGGCCCACCTGTGAGAGCTGCCGGTCGCCCTGTCCGCTCTGCAGGTGGAGGGAGCGCCCGTGTGCATGCAGGCAGAGGATTCATCGGGAGGTCCAGGGTGTCCTCTGAATCGGCTGTCACCCTCGTCTTCTTTGACTCCATCAGGCAGGAGAGCATTCTTCTTGCTGGATCTTTTGGGTCTCCACTCACGGCCTGTTCCCCGTGATGTACAGCTGTTCAGCACCCGTCACCAGAGTCTCCCGAGCTGTAAATCGGGGGGAGGGGGCAGCTACAACCTGCTCCACCTTGTCACCTTGTATCTCTTTCCTTATCTCTCCTTTGGCAGAAGCCACGTGAAACCATTTGTCTGTTCCTGCTGGAGCCTGTCACTAAAGACATGTGACTAGAGTTACTCCACATTCGCCTTCTCTCCAGCTGGCCCCTCCCTGTCCAGACTCGTGGTCTTTGCTTCACTTTCTTCTTTCCTTCCTCCACCTGTCCATATACTCTCAAAGTCACTTTTGCCACCCTTGACTTCCAAGTCAAGACGGAGTCAGCAATTCCTTTTCTTTACATCTGCTTATCATGTTGGTTATTGAATCCATGTGGACAGATGGAGTCTTGGCACCAGAACTGTCCTTTCCCATTTCTGAATATTAAAACAAATGGAAAAAGAATAGAATTGAATGAAATCCTCCCAGAAAACTCAGGGAGCCCATTATTGCCTTGGGGAAGGGATGTCATGGTGGAGGGTCTCAGAAGCTTTATTTGGATCAAGGACTTGGTGTTTGAGAACCAGGGAGAATGAAGCAGAAGGAGGGAAGCTGCGTTTTTGGAGGAGTAAGATGAGGGGTGAGTAAGACTGGCCAGGAAAAGTGGGGAGAAAACTCAGTGGGATCAAGAAGGCGAGACACTGGGGCCTCCAGAGCCGTGCTGAACTTTATACCATCAAAGGTATCAGAGGAATCCATGTGGGAGCAGTGGCAGGGGGATGAGAGGTTGGTTAGGAAATTTTTGGAGTGGAGTAGATTAGAGGTTAAAAAAAAAAAAGAGGGCCAGAGAGAACGGGACAAGAATTTGGGGGCTGGGGATTTAGCTCAGTGATTAGAGCGTTTGCCTTGCAAGCACAAGACCCTGAGTTTGATCCCCGGCACCACAAAAAAAAAAAAAAAAGAATTTGGGAAATGTGACAGGTGATACAAAAGGTGCTTACTGAATATTTGCTGAACAAATAAGTAAACAAATAATTTTAAAACATGATCACATCTCAGAGAAAGACCCTGGCACATGGGGGTAGATTTTAGAATCAACCACACAAATGTTGTTGAAGATGCATTGTAGGATTTGTTCCCCAGAGACAGTGGCAAGAAGAGAAATGGGCCAAAGACTGAACCTTGGGCACACCAAAATTATGGGGACATCACCTGAAGGTTTGGAGAAACCAAAGACCTTGGCAAAGAGGGGCATCAGAGTCTTAAGAAAAAAAAAAAGACTATAGCTCTTATTGTCAGTTATTCAGTAAAGGAGAACTCATAAGGAAACTAGATTTAACATCTAGAAAGTCTGTTCCTCCATCAGTTCTTCTATCCCTTTATCCTCCCTACATGTATCTATCCATCTGTCTATCCATCTGTCTATTTATTCCTTCTTCTAGCTGCCCACAGTCATTCATCTGTCAGCCTATTCACTCGCTGATCCATTCATCCGTCCCTTCTTCCCTCCATCCATTCTTCCCTCCCACCTTTCAGTTATCCTTCTGCCCCACTGTCCTCCCTCTGTCCATCCATCCTTCCTTCCATCCATCCATCCATCCATCCATCTGTCCATCCATCCATCCATCCGTCCATCCATCCATCCATCCATCCTTCCATCCACCCATCCAGCTAGCCTACATTTACTGTACCAGGTATAAAGACTGTATCTCAGCCACAGTGCCAAGAATAATCCAAGCACAGTTATTGCAGCAGGGTTGTCATAGTTTCTGGTCAGAAATGTACAAACTGTTTTTGGAGAACAGGCATGAGAACAGCCAGCCCAATTGGCTGTCAGCAAGGCCTGCTGGAGAAGCTGCCTTTTGAGCTGGGCCAGAAGGTTGAGTGGCATGAAAGAGAGCAGCCATGTAGTCACAGGACAGAAGCCCAGGGCTATGGTGAGGAAAGAATGGAGGTAAAACAGGAGCCCATCACGGGTGTTGATGAGTGGCACTGGGCTACACACCTCGCTAATGTAGTCTCTGGTCAACTCAGTCACCCCGCAAGGGGGAACCAGTCTAGTCCAGGGAGCATCCACATCCCCCTTGCTGAAATGAGGAATCAACTCAGACCAAAACCCGATTGTCGTCACTAGTTCCCAATGATTGTCTTTCATAAAAAGATCACAATGTTCTTACACTATTCAGCCTTACTACCTTTGATTCCAGACAGCCAGAATGATAATCCTGGCCAGCCCGTGAGTCTAGACATGCTTTATGGCTCAGTAACTAAGACAGCATCAGTTTTAAAGACAGTTTTCACAGAGTTAGAACATAGTGTCCATCAGAACCTCTTAGCTTCATTTTAAAAATTAGAAAAAAAAGCTACTCAGGTAATACATGCTCATTAAGTTCTTACTTTATCTTATTTCCTCTCGCACACTAGCTGCTTATTATAGAGTGGGTGCTCTGTGACAGCTTACTGATTTTGAAAGAGTTGTTTCTACAAATGGAAAAATATCTTCCCAAACTACAGTGATTTTTAATCATTATTATTAACTGACTCTTTATTCTGGGCCTGCTTACTGAGCTCAGCCTGTGTGACAGTCCTAGACTGAGGCTCACCCAGTTTGATACTGAACTGCCTGCCGTACTGTCTTAGGAGTTCAGAGTCCTCGCCCCACACTCACCCCAAGGTGATGTGCATCAGGATCTTGGCCAGGAATCTTACAGGATAGATGAATTTCTTGCTGTCACAAAGTGACACGGCTCTAAATAATCCATGGTTATGGCCTGTGTGGAGGTCATACAGAGTTCCGCCTTCCTACCTTCTCCTTACCCTGTGGGCATTTCATGCATCATCAGGAAACCTTCTGTTTTGTGGGTTATATCTTAGAATAGTGCTGGGATTTGGTGTGATGGGGGCCGGTCCTCAGGATCCTCAGAGAATGCTAAAGAGCGAGATTGGTGGGAAACTTGAAGGGGATTTCCAGGTCCCTGGACCTCAGACCACCTACTCTAAGACTGTGGGCAGCTGAGAGAGACCTCAGTTGATCCCTTCTGCTGCTCTGTGTAGCTCATTCCTCTTCAAAGGCGCCCCTGCGCTCTGCCCTCTGGCTGTTTCTTGTACTAGCAACCATGAAATTCACAGGCATGGTAAACCCGCTTCGTGCCCTCTGAAGCCCAGACCTAACCCCAACCTTTCCCTCCTTCTAATCCCCAGAGAAAGGGATGTGTCTATTTCATACAGCTCTTTTCGAAGTTATTTCATTGGCTGAGTAAGGAATGAGCTATAATAGAATGAGGCGCAGGGAGACCCCAACATTTTTAAGGGGTTGCCATAAGCCGTGCCAGCAGCTTTCGGGGTCTGAGGGCATCCCATGCCGGTGACGGGCTGCCCTATAAGCTGTGGCTGTTCTGGCCCCCACAGCGGACAGTATTTCTGATTTTTGCTCATGCATGATTTGTATTTGACATAGCACACACAGCCAGAGACACAGAGCAGTCTCATTTTTTGTACTTGGAAATGTGTCCTTTTAGTTGCTTGCAGCTGGTGTGTATTTCAGGAGGGGAGTTTTCCTTTGTTTAATTAACATCCACTGACTTGAGGAAGACCTCTAAGGAGGGCAGGGCTGAGCTAGGCAGTGTGATCACCAGGCCACTTCCTTCAGAGTGAGGGCTTTTTTTACTCTGGGGCCTGGAGACCTGCCTGAACCTTTCCTAGTGTGGCAGGGAGCTTAGGAGCAGGAGTCACTTCTTACCACCACCACCTCTTTCCCTCCTCTCAGGCTGGTGTGCACTCTTCCCCCATCCCAAATTAGGTATCCTGCGGGCAAGTTGGTATTTACATTTCTATGAGGCATTTCCAACTCAGTGATGGGAAATTGCTCTGTAATTTCTAAAGGTAATTAATTATGCAGAAAATTTTGCATCCACAAAAAAAAAAAAAATCAGGAATTTAAAAGAACCAGCAATGTGAAAAGTCACTTGGGAAATTTTTTCTCTCCCCTAGTTGCTGTAGCATAAGTCGTTGGGAGTGGGGCAGAACTGGTCTTGCACGAGGTTATGAAGTGAGCGATTCAAAGCCTCAGTTTCCTTCTCCTGCATGGAGATAATGACTCCATCCTGACAGGGCTGCCCTGAGGATTAAATGAAGTAAGCACATCAGCAGAGAATTCAGTAATATCTCTCTCTTTCGTCCTCATTTTTTCTACAAGTTTTTACCATAAAGAACAAAGAAAGATCTAAGGTTCTAGACGTAACTCCCCTCACAAGAGCAGGCAGAGACCTTTAAAGTAGGCTGTGGGCGCAGATTTTTGTTGCTTTACACTTTTGTGCACCCACAGCATTAAGCAGCATGTGGAAATGCCAGTGCCATTTCTAAGCCTTACACATCACTCTCTTTTCAGTGTTGTACTACCAGGAAAAATTGGAGGGTGGAGGCGGGACAAAGTCCAGAGGTGTTTGGAGTGTGTGTCATCTCAAGCACATTTCTGTCCAGAATATACAATTATTGACATACGGAGATACTCAGCAAGATGTGACTGGAGCTGGCCATGAGACTGCTGGGCACAGCACGGAGGCTGAAAGTCACTATTGTTGAGAATGAATAGGCAGTGGGGGGCCAGTGGCAGCCTCTTGGGCATGTGCCACCTCAGTGACCTGGAGTAACCTTGAATAAGGGGCATCTGAGTTAGTGATGTTCGGGAGCTAGCAAAGGGCAGCCACTGACTCAGTGAGACTGTAGCCGAGCCTCCCTCCCCCTGGATGGTTCTATGCTGTGAATCATCCAGTCATCCTGTTAGGACGTGAGCCACAACCGGGGGCAGAGTGGCTCGTTGTCATACAGGACTCAGGAACTCAGAATCTGCAGAGCCAGGGATATCATTGCTGGCAAGTGTGGCTGACGTTGATGTTGGTGAGGGTGACGATGAGCAACATTTATTTGACATTTACTCTGTGCCAGGCATTGTGCCTTGCTCTTTCCAACAACCCCGGGAGTGGGAGCTGTCCTTATCCTCCATTGCGCGGTTGAGGAGGTGGGATCCTGAGCAACTTGCACGTCATCCAAGTGTGCAGCTGGCACTTGGGCTGTGAGGTTCTGGGGGGTTGTAGAGCTTGCGTTCTCAAACGTGTGGTGCCCACTTCTGGACAGAGAATGTGTATTTTTACTCTACCCACGTGACTGCCAAAGACACACTGGGTGAGTGGAATTAGATGCTGGTGGTGACTTTGTTTTTACTTGTTATTTACTTATTTTCAAACAAAAATATTTAAGTAGGGGGCCTTCAGATCTTGTCAAGATAAGGATTAAATATCTCTTGGCAAAAGTATTCCATTTCTTATTAAAGCAGTGGTTTTCAAACTTTTTGATTCCTGGACTCCTTTTACATTCTTGAAAAATTGCTGAGGGTCCCAGAGGGTTTTTTTTTATGAGTTAAAGCTATCGATATTTACTATGTTGAATCGAAGTTTAAGAAATGTTTACATATCCATCACTTCATTTAAAAATAACATCAAGGAGCCCATTATGTGTTCCTACAAATAACACAACCTATTTTTATTAAAAATCACTATGTTTTCTAAAACAACAAAGAAAAAGAACATTTAGGGAAAAGCATGACAGTTTTATACTTTTACAAATTTATTGTTTGGCTAGAAGACAGCTGGGTTCTTTTATCTCCTTTTGCAGTTTTTCACATCATGTGGCCTCTGGCAAAATTCCTTGGTTCTCTCCTGAGAGAATGAGAGTAAGCAAGGTGATGTCGGTCTTCGTAAGCCCAGGGAAACAGTACTCACTGACCCCCTAGACTGCCTCTTTGAGAATGCTGAACCTCACTCACTCTGAGAACTGCTGCACTAGATGGAACAAGATAATTTCCGTACAAGACTCGTGTGCACTAGCATTCCCAAGGTCTTCTTGACCCAAGACTGTGGCCGTGGGGCATCTGTGGGAGCTGCGCACTGGAGCCCTGCCATGTAGAAATGGCTTGGGCGATGAGAGAGCCCCTGAACTCCTACTGTCAGCTCTGGCGCGTGTGGCAGGCTGCAGCAGCTAACTCTACTTGGTTTCTTTCTTGGAGAGATGTCCTCCAGACAGAGAGCACCTTCATAGATGGCCCTTTTTTCTAACACACTGAAGGATTTTACCGTGCTTGGTCAGGCTGCTGGATGCAAACTCTTCGTGTCCACAAAGGGGAAGAACTTTTCTCTTTGGTGGCGTTTTGGGGAGAGTGCCCCAGGTGGGCCACTTGCTGGGTTGTATACCTTGATGTGGACCATCTCAGGTGCAGTACCTCTCCACTTTTCCTGCCTCTTATCATTTGCCAGGGTGTGAAAAAAAGGATTGCAATGACATTTGACTTGGGTCAACTCTTATAATTGGAAGTGGCAGGAAGCTGGATGTTCAGGATTCCTAGGTGCACCCAGTAGTTGGAATTCCTATTGCCGAGTTAATAGGCTCCACCTAACAACTTGGAACTTTTTAGAATAGGGGTCTGGGGTGAAGTATTGCCATCTCTCTAAGAAAGCCTACTTTACCAAAATATCTGGGCACTGTTCTAGAAAACCTTGGAATAAGGGGGAAAAAAAAACCAAGTGGGAAAACATGTCACACATCGAAAATTCAAGCTGAAACATGGGTAGCTACAAATAGGGTATGTAGTTCAGTTACATTTGCTTTTTGCTTATTTTACTGACTGGCTTGGTATTGTTGTCAGTGGTTGGTTCATTTGGTGGTTCCGCAGGACTAGAGCATCAGTTGTTTTGCAGGATCCTGAGGGTCAGGGATGAGTGAGGTGCCTTCACCACTGAATGGACAAGCAAGAACGGCCCTCAGTGTGGCACCAGAGCATCCCGGAGGAAGAGTGGGCTCAGGGACATCTCAGAAATGCCATCACTCGGGGGTGGTGGCTTGCCACCATCAGCCTGTGTCAGGACTAGTTTCTGATGTGTGTAGTTCAGGGTCCGAGAACTCGGCAATAGCTTTCCTAGGGTGCTGGCCTCACTCTGCTCTCACAGGGGTCTGAAGAGCTGAAAGTGAGAAGCAGCTAGTACCAAGTCAGCCCTGTTGGGCGCTGAGACGTGGGGGAACTTGGGAGAAGGTAGGAGTGGCTGGAGTTTGGGCTGTCAGGCCAGGCGAGGAGGCAGGCACAGGGAGGGTGTCACACCCAAGGAAGGCAGAGCTCTGAGGAGGGACAACACTTGAGAAATTTCTGTGTTGTGATGAGGTGCAGCTCTGTTTAGAAGGCTGTGGGGACTCGCTGTGAAGGGCTCTTGTGGCCAGATAATAGCTCCTCACACACAAGGATATTGATATAGTAACCCTTAAACTGTTTAGTTGTTGCCCAAGCTGGCCCCATTGCCCATTGAGACCTCACCCTTACTGCACATGAGGAAGAAGACCATTCATTGTCCTTAGACTGACCTTGGCTAGAGACTGGAATCCATTTGACTAAGTTATACCTGGTTGTATAAAGCAAAACAGAGGAGGTTAGGGCAATCGTTAGAAAAGAAATCTTCCATCTAAAATGACCTGCAGAGCAATCTTTGACCTGATCTATTCAAATAAGGAAAGCTGACATGTTTTACTCTGCTCTTCCTGTCAACTTTTTCCATGTGGAACACCTTCATTATCAGGAGAGGGCATGGGACGAGGGCTCCCCCAAATTGCTCCCACCCTGCAATATTCCCAGTGCAGAGAAAGCAGAAGGTGTGTGTTCTGGGTAAACAAGAGGTGCTACCAAATATTCTTTGTCCTTGGGATTCTGTTGCCAACCCAGATAAGAACGTGCCCTTCCAAAGGCTGGAGTCTTGTCCCCTTGTCAGGTCTGTCCTCCCTGACTGAGGTCATGAGGAGCCCGCCTGTTTCTTCTGCCCTGTCCACTCTCGCGAAGGAGGAATGGCCCCTGCCCCATGCTGCTCCCGCATGGCTGGAGAGAAACAGCCTCTGAGGAAGGCACCTGGAGAGTAGGAGCAGCAGCACGGGTGGCTGGTACATTTCTGAGCACTGAAAGCCATGCACGTCACTAGCTTGACCCTGGCTCCCGCTCTGGGGAGGAGCTGCTGAGCACCTGAGTTTACGTATGCTGGGGCTGAGATGCAGGCGGTTGGAGCATGGCAGCAGGGCAGCAGGGCAGCAGGGATTTGGTGTGACTCAGCCCTGTGACCTCCCCAGGATGCATAGCACCCCCTCAGGCTGAGAAGGGTCTGCAGGAAGGGCCTTCATTCCAAGGAAGGCCCCCAAGTAAATGGTCCAGTCCCATCAGTCCCTGCCAGGTGCCACCTGCCTCTGCCTCATGAGTGGTCCCAGCTCAGAGGGCTGATGGGGATCTGCTGGTTTCTCCCCACGGGCCTGCGGAACTCTACTTGGGAGAGGCAGGGCCTCAGCACAGGTGACTTCTCTCTGCAGCTCTCACCAGATTTCGTTTGAGCCATGCCGAACAGTAACAACAGGTATTATATTTTTATGTTTTAAACTGTGAGCACTATTAAACAAAAAGAATGCCTACTAATTCTGTCATTGTACTTTATTGGGCCTAGTAAAGATCACTTATATTCACTTAAATCTGATTCGAGTTTCAACATGAGCACAGAATGCACATCAAAATGGCAGCAGAGGTCCAAGCACTAAAATGAAAATACTGACCATTAATTCTTCCAGTGCCGAGGAGGTGAGTAGGCACTTGATAGTCCACAGGCTGCTTTTCTAAATCTGGCTCTAACTTGGGCACCGTGGCCTCATTGGGCCCCAGTATCCTCAACTGTGAAATGAGGCTAACTGGCTGGGAAAGATACTGCATGTTAAATGACCTGAGCTCTGCAGCTTTAGGTGCAGTGACAGGTTCTAAGTCAGCATAGTTGTTATAAGTACAGTGTCTGGAACAATTACACTCGGGCCAGTATTTCTCCTTATCTGTGCCTGTTATGTTGCTGAACCTGTAATACCAAGATGTCTGTGATGAGCGATGGTCTGTAAGTGAGTGGAGCCACAGTGTGTGGAGGCACATTTATTCATTCATTCATTCATTCAGCACAGTTTACTCAATATCTACTTTGTGTGGGTCATAATTCTATGTGCTTGCCTTTTTTCACGGTGTAGGCAAGATTATCAGCAAAGTGCAGACGTAAAATAGAAAGCTATGGAAAGGAGGTATGGGCAGCAAGGCTGACGCTGGCACCCCACTTTGGCCTTGGCCAGACAGGAGACGTGATGGGAGAGCTCAGAAGACATTCTTGAGACCTCTGGGAGTGAGTCAGAATCAGCCTTGGGATCATCTGTCTAGGCTGAGAAGATTCTAGAAATCGGCTTTTATGTATCATGGAAATGACCTTTGTTCACAAGAGGAGAAAAAGGGGAAAATGTAGATTTAAATACAGATGTGGGAGACTTAGGTAAAATGTAGAAAATGGGGCTGGGTGTGGGGCGCTGTTGGGAAACGATAATAAGGATGAGATTAGCAAGGTTTACGGAGAAGAGTTATGGATTTTGTAAAAAAGGGGAAGTTACATCTTACTGCAATGGAGTAATTTATTCTTTTGACGTACAACACCACAATTCCCTGCCTCCTGAGCAATAGTGATACTCTACATGCTCTATCTAGGAAGGAAGATATTAGTAACTAGTTGTTTGCGAAGCTCAAAGTCTCTGTTGACTTTAAAACAACTTGCCTAGAAGAAAAATGGCCTAGTGTATATTTACTGTTGAATATAATTTTCCTGAGGAAGTCTGTAAGCCCATTAAAGATTAATAGTGGATCTTATTTTCATATGTTTCTGTTTAAAGTTTGTTCATGAAGTGCAGGTTGGGAGCCATTCCGACATCCATTTGCCTTCTCACTCCGCACCTTCCCAGGGCACTCGGAAGCCAGGCTCCTTTAATGTGTGGTGGGTAAGTTAACATTCTGCTGAGCAGGGCTTGGAGCTGAGGCTCCACAGAGGCAGCTAGGGCTTGTCTTTGGTGGCGAGGCAAGAAGAGGGTTTTCGCAAATTATTAAAGTTTTTGCCTGTGCATTTTAAAACATTCATCTTCAGGGAACCCTAAAGAATCAAGGTTTGACTGAAAGAAGCAGCATTTATGATAACCTCTAGAATTTACTTCCCCCTCCCCCCAAAGCTAACTAGAATTCATGCTCTCTTACTACAAACATCAAGATACTTCTGAAAGTAGTCAGCACCTCCCTTAATGAGCACTGGTCAGTCTCCAGACCAACAGAGGACAGCATATGGGGACCGTAGGGAGTGACCTATACAATTCCCCAAACCTGTTTTCAGGGTAGGGGAAAATGTTGAGAAGTCATAGGAGGGATCTCTTTGGTTTTTTATTTGTTTGTTTGTTTTTTATGGTACATTTTAGCTGTCATAGTGATAACATCATCATAGGGGATTGGTACCTGTACATGATATATCTTGCTGCTGCTTTTTTTCTCATTCCCCTCCACTCCCCTCACACCCTCCTGCCTCCTTATTTACAAAAGTTTTGTTTCCATTTTTCCTTCTATTCTTTATTTCTCTTGTCCCTCTGTTCCTTTCCCCCTCCCTCTCCCTTGTTCCCCTTCCCATTTGAACATTTTCTTTCCTTTCCCCATATAATACATTTTAGTCTTTTTTTTACACTTTCAGTTTCTCACACCAGAGAAACAATGCGGTATTTAAACATGTGTGTCTGATTTACTTCACTTTATGGTCTCAAGATGCATCCATTTTTACCTTGAAATATTGCAAACATATTGTTCTTTATGGCAGAGTAGTAGTCCGTTGTATAAAAAACACACACACACACACACATTTTCTTTATGCATTCATTGGTTGATGGGCATTTGGGCTGTTTCCAAGATTTACCTATTACAAACTGCGCCGTTATAAACATGGGTGTGCATGTATAGGTGCGATATGATACTTTTAATTCTTCTGGGAAGATACCAAGAATGCGAACAGCTGGGTCAAATGGAACCTCTAGTCCTAGTTCCCTAAGGAATCTCCACACTGATTTCCATAGTGCTTGCACCAGTCTACACTGCCACCAATAGTGGAGAAGGGTTGCTTTTTCTCCACAGCCTTCCAGCATTTATTGGCTGATTTGTTGAGAGTAGACATTCTTTTTGGAGTGAGATGGAATCTCAGTGTTGTTTTAATTTGCCTCTCTCGAATGACAAGTGATGTTGAACATTTTATCATATGTTTATTTGCCGTTTCTACTTCTTCATCTGAGAAGTGTCTATTCATTTCAACTGCCCACTTTTGGATTGGGTCTTTAAATTTGGGGGGGTCTAATTTTTTTTGAGTTCTTTATATATTTGAGATATTAATCCTTTGTCAGAGGAATAGGTGGCAAAAATTTTTTCCCACTCAGAGGGCTATCTCTTCACTCTGTTGGTGGTTTCTTTTGTTGTGCAAATTTTTTTTTTAATAAGATTAGATCCCAGTTGTTGATTCTTTGTGATATTTCCTGGGCAATTGGGGTTTTGTTCATAAAATCTTTGCTACACCTGTGTCTTCAAGAGTTCTACCTATTCTATCTTCCAGCAGATTCAGTGTTTCTGTTTTAATATTTAGATCTTTGATCCACTTTGATTTTAGTTTAGTGCATGGGGAAAGATATGGACCTAGTTTTAATCTTCAGCATGTGAAGAATCAGTTTTTCCAGTACCATTTATTAAAGAGTCTATCTTTCTTCCAGTGAGGTTGTTTGGCCCCTTTGTCAAAGATAAGCTGACTAAGTGTTTGCACATGTTTCTGCATTATCTAATCTGTTCCATTATCCCTCAGGTCTGTTTTTTTGCCAGTACCATGCTGTTTTTATTACAGTAGCTTTGTAATATAATTTCAGGTCAAAGATTGTGACAGCCCCCATTTTGCTTTTGTTGCCCAGAATTGCTTTTGCTACTCTAGGTTTCTTTTGGTTCCAAATGAATTTTAGGATTGCTGCTGAATTTGGTTATT
The DNA here is from genome assembly GCA_004026905.1 of Hystrix cristata. Classification (NCBI taxonomy): domain Eukaryota; kingdom Metazoa; phylum Chordata; class Mammalia; order Rodentia; family Hystricidae; genus Hystrix; species Hystrix cristata. Next base: position 9,305 of record PVJO010000414.1, on the reverse strand, counting down.
GAATCTAGAAGTCTTTTGGTGGAGTTTGCTGGGTCTTCTATATAGAGTATCATGTCATCTGTAAATAGTGGTAATTTAACTTCTTCCTTTCCTACCTTATTCCTTTTATTTCTTTCTCTTGTCATATTGCTCTGGCCAATGCTTCCAGAACTATATTGAATAAGAGTGGTGAAAGTGAACATCCTTGTTTTGTTCCAGATTTTAGAGTGACAGTTTTTAGTTTTTGACCATTTAGTATGATGTTGGCTGTTGGTTTGTCATAGATGGCTTTTATCAGATTGAGATAAAGACTGTCTATTCCAATTTTCTGCAGGGTTTTTATCATGAATAGATGTTGGACCTTGTCAAATGTTTTTTCTGCATCTGTTGAGATGATCATATGGTTTTCATCCTTGGCTCTGTTAATATGGTGTATCACATTTATTGATTTGTGTGTGTTGAACCATCCCTGCATCCCTGGGATGAAACCTACTTGGTCATAGTGTATAATCTTCTGTATGATTTGTTGCATTGTTTGTCAGTATCTTATTGAGAATTTTTGCATTTATGTTCATTAATGACATTGGCCTGTAGTTCTCTTTTTTCGTTGGATCCTTCTCTGGTTTTGGTAACAGGGTAATGCTTCCAGGAATGAATTTGGGAGTATTGCTTCTGTTTCAATTTCGTTAAAGAGTTTGAGAATTAGTGGCATTAAATCATCTCTAAATTTCTTGTAGAATTCAGCAGTGAATCTTTCAGGACCTGGGCTTTTCTTTGTTGGTAGGTTTTTAATTACTTCTTCAATTTCAGTGGCTGATATTGGGTTATTTAGAGTTTTTATATTTTCTTGATCTAGTTTTGGTAATTCATGTGTATCTAGAAATCTGTCTATTTCTGCTGTGTTTTCAATCCTATTAGAATACAGGTTCTTGAAGTAGGTATTGATGATCTTCTGGATGTCTATGGGATCTGTTATAATTTCACCCTTTTTATTCCTAATTGTATAGATTTGAGTCTTTTCTTTCCTTTTTTTTTTAATAAGGTTGGCTAAGTGTTTGTCAATTTTATTTAATTTTTCAAAGAACCAACTCTCTGATTCTTTGGTTCTTTGTATTGTTTTCTTAGTTTCAATTACATTAATTTAGGTTCTGATCTTTATAATGTTCTCCTTTGTATGAGCTTTGGGTTTGACCTGCTCTTCTTTTTCTAGAAGCTTGAGGTTCAACGTTAGGTTGTTTATTTGAGCTTGCTCTGTTTTTTTCTGATGTGGGAGTTCAATGCTATAAATTTCCCTCCTAGGACTGCTTTCATTGTGTCCCATAAATTTTGGTAGATTGTATTGGCATTATTGTTCAGTTGTAGAAACTATCTGATTTCTTCTTTAATTTCATCTGTGACCTATTGATTGCTCAGGAGAGTGCTATTTAATTTCCATGTGTTTATGAAGTTTTTTTGGTACTTTTTGTTGTTTATTTCCAGTTTCAATGCACTATGGTCTGATAGTATGCACAGGGTAATTTTGATTCCTTTGCATTTACTTAGGCATGTTCTAAGAGCTAGAATGTGGTCTGTTTTGGAGAAAGTCCCATGTGCACCTGAGAAGAATGTGTATTCTGATATTGTGGGGGTGGAATATTCTGTATATATCTACTAAATCTATTTGTTCAAAAGTTTTGTTTATTTCTGATATTGACTTTTTGTCTAGTTGATCTGTCTATTTGTGACAGTGGGGTATTGAAGTCCCCCATTACAGTTGTATTAGTGCTTATTTGGTTTTTCATGTCCATTAATAGTTGTTGTATATAGTTAGGCATGCTGGTATTTGGTGCATCTATATTTATGATTGTCATCTCTTCTTTTTGGATTGTTCCCTTTACAAGATGTAGTCACCTTCTTTGTCTCTCTTAATCAGTCTTCACTTGAAATCCACTCTGTCTGCAAATAGAATAGCTCCCCCTGCTTTTTTCCAGGTTCCTGTCACATGAAGTATTGTTTTTCATCCTTTGACTTTTAGTCTATGAATTTCTTTTTGAATTAAATGTGTTTCTTATATGCAGCATATTGTTGGGTTTTGCTTCTTGATCCATTCTGCCAGTCTGCTTCTTTTGATTGGTGAGTTGAGACCATTTACAGTGATGACTGACATATGTTGACTTATTCTTGTCATATTATTTACCTGTTTTTGGTTCCTTATTTTTCCCTGTTGTTTTATTACTTGCCTTGCCTGAAGGATTCATTGTGTTGTGATTCCTGGAGTTGTAGTCCTCATTTTCTCTTGCAAGAATGTCTTTCAGAATATTTTAGAATGCCGGTTTGGTTGTCATGAATCTTTTCAGGTATTCGTTGTCATGGAAGTATCTTACTTCTCCATCAGTTTTGAAAGATAGTTTTGCAGGGTATATCAATCTGGGCTGAAGGTTGTTTTCTTTGAGGACTTGAAATACTTCACTCCAAGCTCTCCTTGTCTCATTGGTTTTAAAGGTAGAAATGAGCCTGGTATCAATCATGATATTATTGAGTTCATGCAGACTTTGGACACCTGGATCAGTAGCCTCAGGACAAAGCATTCCACACAATGAGTTTTTAGCAGATGAATTCTAGAAGAAATGCCAGTGTGGGCCTCTCTGCCTTAGAACTTTAAAGCAGTGTCAAGGTCAGTGTGGATCCTCTGGGCTGCTCGAGAACAAAACAAAACACCAGATTACTCAATGAGAAATACGGAAGAGTTGCATACAGGTTCTGGGTGCTAGGTACACCTGAGCCTCCCAGTAACATTTAAAGGATATTCTATCAACCTGAGTAAATTAAGCTTCAGAGAAATTAAGATACTTGCCTCAAATACCATAGGTAGCATAATTGAAATTTAATTTCTGTTCTATCTTCAAACTCCATGTTCAAAAGCCCTGCTTAAGCCATTAGTGGTGATAATCACAACACTTGGGAGGCCGAAGCAAGAGAATGAAGAGATTAAGGCCAGCCTGGGCTACATACTGAAGCCCTGTCACAAAAAACAAAACAAAACAAAACAAAAAAACCCCAAAATCCCACTGTATACTACTCTTTAGTAATGTTTTAATTTTCTATTCCTAATGTTAACAAATTACCACAAATTTGGTGGTTTGAGCAATATGAATCTATATCCTCTCGCAGGTCTGTAGGTCAAAAGTGTACCTGTTTCTCACTGGGCAGAATTTAAGAGATGTTCAAGGCTGAGTTCCTTCTGGAGGCCAGGTAGAACTCATAGCCTTTCCTTCGTTCTGCTCTCTTTTGTAAGCTTATGCCAACTGCTTCCTCCATCTTCAAAACCAGCAAAGGCCCATTGAGTTTTCCTTATATGACATCACTCTGACTTTCTTGCCTGTCTCCCTTTTCCACTGTTAAAGTCCTGCATGATTACCTCAGGCCCACCCACATAATCCAGAGTAGCCTCCCTACCTCAAGATCTATAACCTCAATCACATTTACAAAATCCCTTTAGCCATCTAAAGTCACATGTTCTTAGGTTCCAGGCACTTGACTGCAAACATCTTTGGGAGCCAAAGATAGGTCTTTGGCTTACCACAAATAGTTTGTCTTCTGACCTTCTGTATTGGGCTGCATTCCTGTTGCTGAACATAATACCCAACATTTGCAGTTTAAAGGAGGAAAAGTTTAATTTGACTCCTGTTTTAAGGAGATGCAGTCCATAGTCAGCTGGCTCCAAAACAGAAACTTCATAGTAGAAGGGTGGGTGAGCTTTGTGTCCAGGGTTCCTGAGCAGTTGACACAGAGCTTCTTAGAGTTCTAGGATGAATATGAGGCAGCTTCAGAAATCTGCTCCTGAGAGTGGAAAGACCTGCTGAATTCTCTGCAAAGCAAATAGATTCACACCATTGTGATCTAGACTTTTAAGGTGAAAACAGGTTGACTATCTAGGTTTCTGTTTTTCCTTGTGGTCAAGTGTCATGAAAATCAATTTGTAATTTTTCTGCGTGTAAATATCAAAGCTTATTGGAGAGATTTACTCTTAAGGAGTTTTAGCATATTTGTCACCTGCAGTTATCTGAGCAGACAACTACTGGATAACTAGCAGCTTTGTGGTTGTTTCATCATCCAGAAAAACCTTCGATTTCTTTTCTCCTTCAATTTCTTCCCTTAAAAACAAGTACTGCCAAAGCTAGACTTTCTGCAGTAACGGACGTAGTGTGGCCTTGGCAGTAAAAACCTTATGTGAGTTGGAGATGCCCCATAGGGTTCTCCGTGATCTTTCTGTGCTCCCATTACTGTTTGCAGTTTCTTTCTCCTGCAGTCCTCAGTTTTTCATTGGGAGAGAGCGCCTGAGGGCAGTGGAGGGTGGGTCCCTACTGAAGGGCAGCTCAGGGTCATTGGATCAGCGCCTGCTGAAAATGCCTTCTAATTTGGGATGGATTCCCTTGCCAGTGCCCATGAGTTGCTGTTCAAATTTGCAGGGTGGAAAGTAGCCATCAAGCCCTGTCAGCTCTCTAGTAGATGTTGACTGATGGCTGTCAGTGTTCATGCCAGGTGGCTTCGGGGAGTGCTGAAATTGATCAGATGCTGCCTGGACTTCCCTTGGGGGGTCCTGCAGTGAGATGTGATTGGAAAGGCCAAGGAAACATTGCTTCCCTACCTTGTCACCTGCTTTCTCTGAATGCTCAGCCTGGAACAAGGCCCAAAGAAAGACATAGATGGAAACTGTGCAGACTCCCCAGTGTTGCCTGAATACCTTCCTCAGTCAGCCAGGCTGTGTCGGAGCCTCTGAGGGAAGGGCTCAGAGCAGTGACTACAGGCTCCCATGACCTGCATGCTCGACACACTGTGAGGAGACGCCTTACAGCCAGGGGGTTCCAAGGAGCCTGGCTGAAGAGTCAGAGGAACAGCAATGATTCAGAGTATTCTTGGGGTTTGTTAAATGTCTTGCAGCCTCCTATATACCAGGAGGAGGCTGAGCAGGGATCTGGGGAGGAGGGCTGATGTTGATCTCTCTTTGGCTATGGTGGCCTTCCTGTCACAAGAAGCAGAAAGCCTTAGAAAAATCTCAGGATCTTCTTGAACCTTGTGGTGTACTTTCCCAACAACATGTAGCTGAGCTCTGGCCAGTCGTGAGTGCTTCAGCTGGCCCAGGTTTAATGATCCCACCAAGAATGGGAACCTCACTTAAGGGCTGAAGAACACAAGATGCGCAGAGCTCTGCGCTTCTCTGCCTGGAGTGTGTGACTCTGCCCCGAGACTTTGGCTTCAGTCTGGCCACGCTGACTTGTCTCTCACACTCACTCCCAGACAGGGGCTGGCCACGGGCTCAGCCCCTCAGCTCCACAACCTGCTCCCAGGCAAACACTAGGCCTTTGCTACAAGAAGGAAGAATGCTCAGCACTGAGTGAGGAATCGTGATGCAAAATAATACCCCTTGCAAAATGTTTTTAATATAGGCTCTGATTTCCTGAAAGATGCTTTCCAGATGTGCGTTGCAGTGGGTGCTGGAGAATAAGGGCTAAGGTAATTTTCTAAAAACAGAAAAAGGCAAAATCTGTTTTGTGTCACTGTACCAGACAATTACCATTCCAGTGTTCTAGCTCTATTGTCCCTGGCCTAATATTAGCAGTATGTTTTTCAAGTTGTTTTTATTCCACATAAGATATTAGAAGTATTAACAAACTTACTGATAGTCATTTAAAATATGTTGTTTCCTCTATGTTTCTGGGGAAAAGTAGCTTTTCTTAAAGTGTCTTTATTCTATAAGTTCATATGACTGCAAGATTTTAAGTAACATTTCAGGATTCCTGGACTTGGCCTTCTCAGATTTGTTTTGGTCAAAGCTGATGTCTTCAGTTATATAGATTTTGCCTGTTCTGTGTATGTGAAATAAAAGCTGGAAGAAGACAGACTAAAATAGGTGTTTCTCTGTGTCGATTTTGCTGTGTGTTTTTACAGGAAGGACTTAATATTAGATGGGCCGTAATTGCAGAGAAAAGTGAAGGGATGGAAGTAAAACTCTGTTAGGGATCTGGTGTATTGATAAGCTCCAAATAATTGTCATTTAAGCCTCACAGAAGCCATTTAAAGTCACTGTACAGAGCACTGGTTCTATTTTCCAGGCGAAGAAACTGGCTCAGAGGAGTTAAGTAACAGGCTGAGGGCTAAGAGCAAAAAAGGTAGAGCTGGACTAGAAACAGGTGACCTAAGCCCATACATTATCTTACCTACCATGTTTGACTTTCTTGAACAGATTCAGTGTGGAAGTTTTAGAAATCAAATAATTTGCATTGAAACTAGAGACTTAAGTCCTAGAGGAAACCTCCAGTGATTTCTTACAGAAGTAGACCAATAAAGGAATACCATCCCAAAGTTTTGGTTTTCCCCTGGTAGGCAAGCCATGCATTCCCATATGGACACCAGTATGGTCAGAAAGACTCATTTCGAAAGGGGAGCCTAATGTGCTGACAGAAATGCCCACCCTTGGGTAGAGTCCCACCTGTAGGCCCCAGCTCCCACCTGGTCCCATGTGACATTCTGAGTGCCTGCTGTGTCTCTAAAGGCTGTGGGACATGAGCAAGAAGTCTCTGAAGCTCAGCCTAGTGAGTAGTGGCACAAGACATCAAGTGTACCCTTGATGACTTCAGGGAAATCCCGGGGAACAGCCTGTACACTGCTTCCTGCTGGGCTCTTAAAGGCAGCTGGCAAGTCCTCCTCCAAGTAATGGCAGTGAATGCCATCCGTGGCCACCTGCTGTGGGGCTCTGAGCAGGTTCTTAACCTCTTTGGCCTGCAGTCATCTTGAATATGAGATGAGAAGGTTGACTAGAAAAGTCTTGTTCTCTAGACTCAAAGGAAACCAAAGTCTTGGCAATAAAATCATGGTAATGGCAGAATGGAATGTGGGTAATAACAGTAATGCTCTGAAAACAAAGGTGGTTTCTGTTTTTGTTTTTCTGTGCAGATTTGTGTCCCATTGACTATATTTCTGAGATTTCAGAAGGGAAATCCCAAAGCTAAGAAGTTAAGCAACATGCTCAAAACTGTGGTTAATTAGTGTCAAAGCCTGGCTGCCATTCCAGACCTCACAATTCTTAGTTCAGGGTCAATTCCACCAACAACATGGCTTGTGTCCAAGTTTCAGATTTGTTCTGGAAAAACATTTAAAGATTATGATAATCAAGATGAGTTAAACCAAGTATTACTGGTATACATTCTACCTGTTCTACATAACATCATTTCCCCAAAACAGCCACAGAAAAAGTACACAAAATGACCCCCCCACACACTGTCAAAAGACCATCTGCTATTTGGGAAGACTCTCCTAAATTTTATCATTATAATCATTTTTCTATTTCCAGTTAGCAGTGTGCTTCCTTTAATAGGATATTTTCTGCATAAATCACTGTTTTTCAAATTTCCCAAGGCCATTTCGCCATTTACCAGCCTTCTCTCCCTTTTTAAGGGTGGGAGATTCTCTCTTACTGAGGGTGATACATTTTTACTTTAGTGCCTATTCATTTCTTTTTTATTTTCTCAGGGAAAAACAATCAGAGCTCATCACTGCTGTAGTCATGGAGATTTCATGTCCCCAGAAGAAATTCAATTGTGGAGTTTCTTTGTTAATCCCATACTGGACGTTTAAGATTCCTTGTTTGAATTATAGCAACTTAGGCAGGGAAGCCACTGAAACCAATTACGCCATGATTCATGGCTTAGGGAGGGCGGGGGCAAGTGTGTGCAAAAGGGCCTATCCCGAGCTGCCTGGGCTGTGCGTGTACAGTGCTCAGACAGTGCTTGGTGACTGGACAGACGTGGGAGCCAGAGCTCTAAAGACCTATAGACATTTGGCTTTTCAGGGCAGCCTGCACTCAACAGAGCCACTGGTAACCACATCACCTTCCTTGCAAGCCTGTTCTTCCCTGTCTCTCTCCTCTCAGCACCTCTGTCTGCTGAGTTGTCCGTACTCTGATTGCTTCTTCAGTCTGCCAGCACCTTGCTGTATTTTGACTTCCACTCTAGAGAAACCTACTTATTAGCTACTTTCCCATCACTGGGACAAAATAGCCAACATCTGCAATTTAAAGGAAGAGGTTTGTTTTGGTGCTTGGTTTTGAGAGGATTCCATCTATGGTCAGTTGGTTCCAAGGCAAAAAGGTCTGGCGAAGGAAAGCAGCTCACCTCATGGCAGCCAGGAAACAGAGAGAGAGAGAGAGAAGGAGTGGGGGACAGGAATACACCCTTCCAGGTCATGCTCCCAAGGACACACCTCCAACCAGGCCCCCCTTCTAACAGCACATTCAGTTACTGAACTTATCAATGGATCGTACACTATGTATATAATGCCCTCAAGATCCAGCCAAACACCTTCCAAATACATGAGCCTTTTGGGGAACATTTTAGACCTAAACCATAACACTGCCATTGCACACATCCTCCCGTCTTCCTTTCCTTCTGGCCCATGGTGCTTTGCTCTGGTTCCTAGCCGCAGTCTCCTAGGACACCACCCTCCCACCTTTGGCTATTTCCTGCTTCCTCCATGGCTGTTCTAGCAGTGAGACACAGAGTAGGTCCTAAGCAAATCTTTGCTGAACAGCTGAGCGATCCACAAATCTTCCTAGAATTTGATCATGTTATTTCTTGGTTTCAAGTGCTTCTGGGGCTCCCACTGTCTTGGTGACAAAATCCAAAACTGTCATTCAAGGCTCTTGAGGCTGCCAGCCTCATTTCACATCAGACTCATTTGTATCCCATGGCCTGCTCCTGACAAGTGATTGTGTTAGGCATTGCGTTATAGATAAAGGCTGAGAATGATGTCGAGTGGTTACAGGCCAGCTCCTCCGAGGCTCTACAACCTGAAGGAGTTCACTTACCCGAGCTGTGCCTCGGGTTCCTCATCTGTGCAATGGGGTTGATGGTATCACCTAATAAGGTTGTGCAGATTGGATGTGTAAATTCATGTCAAGCACTTAAAACCATGCCACACTCCATACTTGTTACCCTGGGGGTGATTATGAGTATCATTATCATACACTGCTTTCTTCAGCGTGCAGTATGGCCTTCCGCCGTTGCCTGGCCAATTCCTCACTGTCCTTTCCAGTTCAGTCCCCAAATCAATCATGACCTTTGGGAAACTGGCTTTGGTAACTAGCTCTGGACAGTTAAAGGTGTAAGTGGGGAGTCAGAATGTGTGGTTTTAAATCCTGATTCTACTGTTACTGCTTTCCTCTAGTCTAACCTTACAAAGACTTGATTTCTCTATCTGTAAAATTAGGATAATAAAATAATAGCACCTACCTCATTAGCGTTGTCAGGAAAAAAATATGTAGTTTGTAAAACCTACTTAACATCTACTAA
>PVJO010000413.1:196221-246437 GCA_004026905.1 Hystrix cristata | reverse complement strand
AAGCTCATAAATAATCAAAATTATTTTAAACTGTTTGAATGAACCTATTAGAAAATTCAGACTACAACTTCCTGTGTTAGTGAGCTAGAATATATTTTCCAAGGGTTAGTCTGTTTTACAGACTAGGTTCTATGAAAGGACTTGAAAAAACAGCCCTCTCCAGTAGCACTTTCCATAGGTTTTGGATGGATATCATTCCACATAGAACCCATGTGCTTAGAAAGTACAAGGATTTTTATGGAGCAAATGGGTGAAAATTGAGAGGTCTGGTAGGGTTAAAGATACAGATTATGGGTTTTCTCCACTTGAGTATAATTATACTATTTTAAGTGTAATTGTATTATTTAGTTTTGTAAGAATGAACTGTAGGTTCAGCTTCTGAAATGGAACTTCGGAAAGTGGTTAAAACTATGAACTCGATGTGCCTTTCTTTCCTCTGTAACCTATGATTCGACTTAGATGTACAGGTTGAGAAAGTGACATTTTGTTGCCTGTGTCCACAAGGTGCCTGTGCTGGGTACCCTGGGTAAAAAGGCTTGTATTGTACCTTTAATATTTTCTAGCCAAAGATGTAGAACACCTTTGTTCAGGAGCCTCCTCTCATTTTTAATCACCTCTGTGGCTCCAACTATAAGCTTATCTAGCCTACATCTTTTGGTACATGTTAAACAATCTTTGTCCCATTTTCTTCCTTTGGTTTCCTTAAAATAACCTACTATAAACTTAGAGACCATTATTATTTTAACCTCTTTGAGGTAGATCTAATCCCAATTCTGTCTACTTTTGTAAAATATTCTTTTCCGTCCCTTTAATTATTCCTGTTGCTACCTTTGGTCCTGTTCTAGTTTCTTCTCATTGACCTTAAACTCCGGCACACTTAATTCATGGCAGTCTTACTCTCACTCCTGAAGGCCTTCTTGGAATTGCTAAGCTCAACCGAGCACAGTCCGACCTTGTACAGGGCACAAGTGGACAAAAATTGTCTCTTGAGTTGTGGTCAGTCTGAGTTTCTAGAAGTTCAAGAGTCTCACAAGACTAAAGATATTGGACAAGTAGAGTCACACTGTGTTGGCAGCACCATCTCAGTGTCAGTTAGGTACTTTCAGAATGACCGCAGGCTGAGTCAGACCCAAATGCCCTTTACCTTATGCCCTGCCAAGGGAGCCCGAGCTCCAGACACTGGCCCCACTTAAAGCAGTATGAAATGGGGGGAAAGCTGACAATCTTGCATTTCTCTTGGCCTTGTGGATGATACAAAGTACCATACAAAGTGGGCTTCTCGTTCAGTAAGCTCAAGATGAAGAGGAGACGATAATGACACTGGCGATTTATGAAATGTTGCAAGAGATCAGATTGAGAGCCAGATGTCAACAATTGCTCTGGGGCCCAAGGGTGTGGATGGAGGTAGGGGATACAAAGTGCCTTCCCGCTTCGTCAAGAGGCCAAACCCGAGTGGGCGCTCTAGGCTGGGTGGGGCTGGCATCAGCAGGGATGCAGTTTGACTTGAGTAAAGTGCTGGTGTCTGTGAAGGGTCCAATGAACATTGGGTAGAGCAGAGTGGGAAAGCTACTAGAGGAAAGTGTCATTCTTATATTAATTTGAAGGAACTCAGGAGATCTCCTAGACGCTCATGCAAACTACATCCTGTGCCGATTGATGCATCTGTGCCTTCCCCTGTTTTCTGTGGGGTTCCTGTGCCAGTTCCTAGACACACATTACCATCTCTGGGGCTTTCTCTTCGGTGTTGGGTGGTCATAAGAGGCACAAGTAGACCAGCCCCTTCTGCAGACTGAAAGGGGGAAAGGAATAAGAGAGAATAGAGACCTCGGTAAAATGTGTCTCTGGGTCCAAAATTCAAAGTAGGCCTGTGGCTTACTTTGAGATCTAACTCTTGGGGGTAAGCAAGTTTGGTCCTATTAGGTGTAGCCAGCCATCATTTCTTTGTGCACGGTTCAAGCCCTAGTGCCTGAAATTAAAGTGTGGTGCAAGACTTCACTGAGCTATTATTCTGGGTAATGTCTTTGTTTCTCGAGACGTCTATAATTAATAGTTTGCACATGCAGTTTCATAGCAAGTGCTAAAAACAAACTTATTGTATTTTCAAAGATTTTATTAGTAAATACAGGTTCCGAAATGGTTCCCTTCCAACCGAGGCTCTTGCTATTGTGAATTCAATCTCTGAATTAACTACAACCTCTCAAATGCCTTGTTTTGGCATCTCATTATACCATCTGGTTGAGCTTATAACTGTCTTCTTACCCAGAAATGATCACTGATTTTGATGTGTGTTTTAGAATTTAATGTGAAAAGCTATTAAAATATGTTTTTGAGTCTTAGTAGTTTGCTCCCAGGATAATGCATTAGCAAAATTTCTGACAAGGAGCTGCCCCCTCATATTGTTGATGAGGCTGTGTTCCAGCTATTTTGGGCCCCAGGCTATAGTGGATTGCCTTCCAAGCTACGTTGTGTGGTTGTTTCAAACACTGTTCTGAGTTTCAGAACAAAAATGGACTGACTCAGACCCCTCACTGGGATGGAACTTTGGCAATTGAGAAGACATTATCAAAGTCTACCTTCATAATCTTTATGAAGAAAGAATGTAATGATTGGAATACACCTTGGATAAAATAAAATTAAAAAAAAAATTGATTGACATAGAGGACAGAAGATAAGAAATAGTTAGCATTCGCAGTGCTGATCCAGAGGCAAAGTGTTTGGGAGTTCTGGTCTACCTAACCTGAGTCTCTAGCACATGGCATCCTAGGAGGGGGCAAAGATGTACTGTTCTGGGCAGAGTGGAACAGGGTTTTGATCGCACAGAGGGTCAAGTTCTGGAGCACATAGTCCTTATCCCCAGAAATGAAAGGGGGTAATGCAAGTCTTGGGCCCAGCTCCTTATACTCTGTGATGGACTCGTCACCTGGCAGAACGGCAGACAACCAGCACCTGCCCTAGAGAAAAAAAGGGACCCACCAAATGCTGCTGGTCTCCTAGTTAAAATTCTTGTGCTGCTCCAAACTAAATTGAGACAGTGATCATGTTCGATACCATTCCCACCCTGTCTTACTGGCAGGAATTGCCCAAAACCCCACAAGAGCAGCAGCAGCACAGAGAGGGATGCACTTCCCTGCTGTGGCTGGAGAAAAGGTCCTCCACGTGTTCCCCCAGACGTACCTTTGGGCGGGGGTGTGAGTGTGACCCATTCTACTAAGTGTTCAGCAATATGAGCTGGTTGCCAGGCAGATGGAATTTCACTGAGATGATTTATTGGAGCATATAATGTAACTGCTGTTTTTAGAAAGTTGAAGAAAGAGTTGCTACTGCAGCCCTGTTCATGCCACTAAAACAATGTTCTGTTTTCACCCCTATCTAACGCCTCCATACTCTGTTCCCCTCCTGTTCCATGGTATTTTTATAACCCAGGCAGCTCTTGTTAATTTTTTTAAGATTTAAGATTTTTTTAAACATGCTTGTTACTAATTTCACAACGTTTATGTAAAATTTCTTGGATGTGCATATTCCCACTTAACGTAGTAGTTAATTGTGTTGGGTAGTTTGCAGAGAATGAATTCAAGAGCAGACGATGAACGACGCAGAGGGCTGTGTGTAGCCGGGCTTTACGGATGGCCAGGCGGGACAGGACTCAGTGGGGCTCTGAGTGGGCTGTGTTCTAATAACTAATAGTGGAGAAGAAAGCAACTCATTCCTTTTCCTGGCAGCCTTATGTTTTAATGAAAGGAATCCATACTGTTGCCTGGGCTTGTGTTAACTTTCAGCTAAAGGAAAGACGGAGCCCCTACAGTAAAAGATTTTGAATATCTCATACTAAAATTTGACCTTACTAATTGAGATTTTGTGATTATATAGATGTGAAATGTTTGCTTTGTGCTATCAGTTGTAAGTATTTGCTAAACTGTTGCTATAAAATGGGCAAAATCTTTTTAAAAATTTGTTTAATGTTCACCTTTGGATTTTTTTGGTTGAAAAGAGTAATAGCTTTGTCAATATACTTTTTAAAAAAGTTAAATCTATGACTCTTGTACCAGTGATGAATGAAGATGTGTCAAAGATTTATTCAATTCATTAGTGACAGAACCAGCAGGGCAGTAAAGCTGCTGTGAAGGAGAATTAAAGGAGTGGGTCATACAACCTTCAAGAAAGAATGTGGGAGTGAGATGGCTGGATTGAACGCTAATTGGTGCTGCAACAGGATTATAACACCAGGCCGAAATCACCTGCATCCCCTCTGCAAAAAAGTTGACATTAACTTGCAAAGTCTGGACTTTTAATCAGCAGTAAAGAATTTGTCAAACACCTGTTGGTCCCTCTGGATAATGAAATAATCATGCTAAGCTATTGAATGCTCCAGAATGACATGGAAAGAACATGTTTTCTTCCATTTATCTTGTTACTAAGTTTTGGATAGTTTTTCTTAACATCTAATTATGAAATGAGATGAGCTTCCATTGATAGGTGGTACCTACAGCAGACAAATTCATAGACAGAAGATAGAATGGGGAGTTACTAGGAGCTAGAGGAATTAATGCACTGACCAGTCCACTTGAAAATTATTGGAGTGTTAAGTATTATATATATATTATCACAATTGAAAAGAAAATTAAGAATGAATTGACCTTTTATGAAAAAAAAGCTAATAATTCATCATCCTCCCAGGAGAATTTAATAACTTAATCTGTCTGTGTGACCTCATTTTTCCTTGTTTGTAAAAATGTGAGTTTTCTAAAAACAGGATTATTGTGATTCTTTACTCTGTGACATAAAGTGTTCTTTTCACTTGATGATACATCACAGACTCCATGCTGGTTTCATCTCTTGATCTAGTCCAATCTTTTGAACACCAGCTCCACAGACTAGACATATCATAATTTATTCAGCTATTGCTCCGTGGATGGAAATTTGGGCTGTTTCCAGCCTTCTGGTGTGGTTTTTTTCAGTTTTATTTTTGCTTTTGTTTTGCCTGTACAAACATTATTATAACAAAACTGAGTACAGGAGTGCGATGCTGAAGGCCAGGATCTCAGGTGACAGCCATGAAGCAGAGGCAGAGGGGATGGCTCTGAGAATCATTTTGTTGAAGAACCTGATTGGATTTACTAGCCAGTTGAAAATGTTGGTGTCAGCGTGTGGAAGTGGCTGCTCTTCCTCGTTTATTGAGGGGGGAACGGAAAAATAACAAGCTTTGAAGGGAGGGTAGCAGAGAAGCTGAGAGGTTAGTGCCTCTTTGGAAAATGCTCAATTGAGATAGGTGTGCTGTCTGAGAAATCACAGACAGAGATCACTGATTTGAGACTCCATTGCACAAAGTCCTGGTTGAAGCCATGAGAGTGGCTGAGATCTGCTCCAAGGCAGGGAGATGCCATCTGTAGGAATTATCTGCCTTTGGGGTCCTCAGACTGAGCCCCTTTTGCTGGAAAGCCAAAGAAGATAGAACCTGAAATTTATGGCACAGCTACTCCAGGCCTAGGAAGTATAATAATATGAAGTGTCCCCTCAGTGTCAGCTCCATGGGCTTTCCCTCTCACTGCTTGTTGAGTGTGCCTACAATGACTCCTGTCTCTTTAAACACTGGTTTCCTTGTTGTCTCAACCACCAGAAATAATGGTACCATTTGATAAACTAGCCTGGGCCACCACTGTTTGAGTTTAGGGAAAAGGCGAATCAGATCTCAGTGGGGCTCAGTTTGGCATCTCACGATAGTATTACAAAGTCAGTTTTAGGTCTATGCTATGTTCATAAAAACTGAACCAGAGAATGCTGCCCAGAGGTGCCCCGAGGAAGCAGTAGACAGAAAGAATTTCTGAAACATTCAGTGTGTGCTTTAAAACTGTCTCATTACTGACCTCTGTTAGCATAAAGATTACCCTGTTGTCACTAGATCTTTTTATAAAGGCTCTGTGAACTTTTCTACCAAGACTAGGTGATTGGAGGCAAGAGTAAAGGGAATGACTAGTGATCCAAATGCATTATTTTGCCACTTCTCAGCGCTTTGAGAAATGAAAGCAGTGGGAACCTGCCAAGCCTGAGGCAGCATTCAATTTAAAAACTTACGTGTCCTGCATTAAATTAGATAATCATGATTGGAAGTTCCTGAAGAAGAATCCCAAAGAGTTAACATAACAACTCTTGCCCATAAAGCACCTTATCACTTGCCAAAAAAAAAAAAAAAAAAAAACCCATAACGTACATACCCTAGAAAAATACTGACGAAAACTCTAATGCATTCTGTGACTGCCACCCCTCAGGATTGTTTCCTGTTGCTGAAGGAATTGAGGTCATAATGAGGCTCATCCCTCCTCAGGCTCCCCACGTGAGCCACTTGGTAAGGGAGAGGCAGGTGTGAGAACCATGGGGGCAGGAGGAGATGCTGGCAGGTGACAGGAGGCAGCAGGTGGCGAACAAGCTGTTTTCCAGAGAACAGGATCACAGTAGTATTTATAGGGTGGTCAGTTTCAGGCCTGATGGACTCCAGCCATAATCTTGAGTTACTTAATTATAAATTGCAAAGAAGAACATCATATCTGTGAAGTGTTGGTCTAAACAAAGACCGATGAGCCCACAGTGGAAAGTTCATCTGTGGCTGCTTTGTCACCTTGAGTATCTTCAGTAGCTTGAAGTTAGTGATGAGTGCTAACTGAGGCAAGGGGGCTAGTTACTTCTGTCAGACTCTTGCTGTGGCAGCACTAGCTCACTCGATGTATTAACAAGTCATGGGAACCAATCAGAGGAACCTTGGAAGTGTTATGGATCCTTCAGAGAGCAATTTCGTGATTGAACTTTGCCTCCCTACCCCAACCAAACATTTCCTCTACTCTGTTGCGGGAATAAACGACAATACTACTGAATTCTTTGCCCAAGGCCCTTAATTTTAGAAGAATCTCCTAACCTTGGGAATCGAGAAGTTAAGGCTGGAGGTTCCTGGATTTGTCTGTTGTTACGCAGTCATTTGGCAATGGAAAATCTTTACTATCACGAGATCACTTTAGGCTTTATTTGTGGACAGGTTGGCATGACCTTTCGGGTCTTATCTGGACACACAGACCAGGCCTAAGCCCCTAAGATCCCAAAACCTGCTTTTTTGTACCATCTCCTGATGCCATCGCTGCACAATGTAGAAAGAGACTCCACAGTCCAGACACAGCAAAGCATCTTTTGCATGTACTGAGGATGTGAATGATAGTTTTATATTAAACACGACCCCTTTTCTTTCCTCTTTTGCCTGTCTGTTTTTCCTTTATATATAATATATAAATAATTAGCATATCCCATTTACTGCACAAAGAAAAATTGGCGTCTGATTTTTTTCATAGCTATGGAAAAGCATTTCCAGAGTATGAAAAAATGGCCTTTCGAAATTTCAGCTACTGCTTTTGGAATAGTGGGAATTTATTACTCAACTCAGTCGCAATCTTGGCCTAAATCAAGCAGCCATGTGGGCAAGCAGTGGGCACCTTTCCTAGTGGCACTGCCAGGGACACCTTTGTTCATGTCTGAGCCAGCCTGCACTCGGCGTATCTTTCCATCAGAGGTTGTTGGTTACCTCTGAATCTTAGACATATCACAGAAGCCATTGAGACCCAGCCAGTGGATTTTACTCGTATGAGATATTGCATAGCTCCCAGGGGGAGGGAGGAGGGCGAGAAAGCAGAGCCCAACAATAAATAGCTCTTTGTACCAGTCCCCACCCCTAGTCCCAAACCATTGAGATCATAATGAGCAGGCAGCGTTCAGTAGAACACAACTGCTGCCCAGTAGCTTAGTAGATAACAACCAGATGTGAACTTGTCTTTCCACAGTGTGTGGCTGTGACCTGGCCCAAGGGGGCTTCTTCATAAAGAACAAGGAGTATCTCTGCACCCTGGACTACCAGCGGATGTACGGGACACGCTGCCATGGCTGTGGGGAGTTCGTGGAGGGCGAGGTGGTGACTGCCCTGGGCAAGACCTACCATCCCAACTGCTTTGCTTGTACAATCTGCAAGTAAGTGACCTTCTTCCCCAAGCCAGAGAAATGCTGGCTTCAGCAGTGAAACCTTGGGATACCCTCATTTAGTCTTGAGTAGTACTTATTTTTAAAAGATCCCTTTTCTGTTTTGCCTCTACCTGCTGAATTTTCAGTCTTAGTCAAAATATAGGTTACCTAGGAAACTTTATACATGATGTCCTCTACAGAGTGACGTGACTGATCTCAAGAGACTTAAAACCAAGTCTGGAGGCAGCTCAAGGCCTTAGGACATTTTGAGTAATGAAATCATTGGTGGAGGATTGGGCAACTGATTGAAGGACAAAGCTTGTTTGGAAGCGTAAGTTCTTATGTGTGTGGCGCGTACATTTAAAATCATCTCTTTTTTCTATATCATAGGGGTTGGCAAATGATGTCCCGAGACCAAAGTAGTCCCAATACCTTTTTTTGTAATAAAGTTTTACTGGTGTGCAGCCACACCCATTTGTTTGAATACAGTTGGGGGCTGCTGTGGGAGCTGCAGCAGCAGGGTTGAGCAGCAGGGTGGGGACTATATGGTTCGCGAAAGATATTTACGATTTGGTCTTTAAGGGGAAAATTTGCCAAATTGTGCTGTTTAGGTGTCTGTCATCTGCCCAGGGTTAAATCTTAGCTGCATAAATGAGTTCGATTAAAATGATCGGTCTAAGAGAAGAAGAAAATTATGTGAAATGCGAGTGGGAAACTGGTGTATTCTGGTGCTACAGATTATAAAACTGAGATGGACTTAATGCCTCTAACTAGGAGACTTGCCAACAAAGGTCAGCTACTTAACTGATCAATTCCAGTCACAATCTCAGGGGCTGTGCACTGGGGCTCCATTCTGCTGAGCTTGGGCTCAAAACTACCCTTCAGAAGGAGAAATACTGTTTTGCAGTGTTTCGTATTTCTAAGCCAGAAAGACGCAAATCTTGGAAGAGTAGACTTGATCTTGTACAGTTAGTAGCAAGTAACACTGATAGATAAGTTGTAAGTCAGATGAAGTATTCTTCATAAAAGTACTTTTAAATTTATTATTACATTTGCAATACATAATATTTACATTCCTTGTGGGAAGTTGGTACATGTACAAAACACATCTTAATTCTTTTGTTCATCCCCTTTCCCTCTCCCCTCCCTCCATCTTTTTATCTACCCTTTTGAGAAAGATCCATCTCCCTACTTCCTATTATCTGTCTTTTATTTTGCTCTTTATTTATACTTTGGGTTTCTCATATAAGAGAAACCATGCAATATTTAAGCTTGTGTGTCTGATTTATTTATTTCACTTAACAGCATGGTCTTCAGGTGCACCCATTTTCCTACAGATAACTGAAGTTTATCTTTCTTTATGGCAGAGTAGTACTCCTTTGTGTTTTTAATAGTGATTAGCCCATTTCTGAATCACTTTTTAAAAATAGTAATTTAAAAATTCTAGATTCATGTGCAGAATATTTTTCTTACTTAGTCAAGATAAAGTTCTACCCTAACTTCTCCCTTTTCGGGTTGTGGCATGTAGCTGCTGAGGAGACCCATATCTGGTCCTGCTTCCTAGGCTGAGTAGAAACCTTTGTGAATGAGCTTTTCCAAGCCAGGGGCCTTTGCTATTTAAAAAATGGAGTGGAAGAGGGCAGTGCTACGGACTAAATAATAATAATGAGTGATCCCCAGGCCTGGCTGACCATTGGAACCTCCTGGGATTGTTGAGGCCACAGTCCCCTTAAAATACCCAAAGCCCATCCTGATTTACTAGTTTCTGGAGAGTTCCTGACTGTGATGTTACTCAGCCCAGTCTGAAGACCCTGGTCCAGGTAGACTCAGAGAGACATCTCTTCCTGACCCCAAGAGATTCTTTTAAAGCCAGTGTGACGATGGCCAGATGTAGCTAACTAGAGCCTGTCCCACTTGAGCCAGCAGAGGTGCTCAGAATTGCTACCAGTTGAGCATCACTTATTTGAAATGCTTGACAGCAGAAGTGTCTTAGATTTCATATTTTTCCAGGTTTGGGGGATATTTGCTATACATAATGAGATATCTTGAGGAGAGGAACCCATGTCTAAATATAAAATGAATTTTCTCATATACAGTATGTCTTGTAGACTGAAGGTGATGTTATACAGCATTGTTAATGCACCTGCATTTGCCTGTGACCCACCATGAGGTCAGTTATGGAATTTTCCACTATGATATTGCGTCGGCATTCAAAACATTTCAGAATTTGGAGCATTTTGGATTTTTTTTTTTAAACCGAGAACATGTATTGGTACATTTTACATATAATGATCCCATTCATCACATTTTGGATTTTTAGATTAAGGTTGCTCAGCCTGTATTATACAGTAGCAGCTACTGCTTCCAACTGAATCGGGGCCTTCTTTATGGTTTACTAATTGCATTCACATAGAATTTAATTTAACCCTCTTAGCAATTCTGTGAAGTCAGCCTGGAATTAATAACCCCCCTGTTTATGAGAGTTTGAATATAAGACTTATGCAAGTTAACCTTGGAAAACTGAGATCTGAACTCAGGTTTTCTGACCCTAAATTAAAAATTTTTCTATTGCAAACATTCATCCAAATAACAAAAGAAAGCAAATCTGTATAGGCAAGGAACATAGGCCAGGGAGGGAAAACTGAGAAGGGTCATTATAAAGTAACAAAACTCCAGGTTCAGAAGGCCTGCCCCGCACTGAGCACCAGCCTCTGGCTTGTGTGATGGGGGATTCCTGTGGGATCTGGGTCTCCAAATATAAGCATGGATCCGAAGCAGGTCCTGAACTCAGGTAAGGTAAGTGAGGCTCCTGGGGTGCAACATGTAAAAGGGGTGCTCACTGTCATGTCGTGCAAGTACCAGGCAGCTCTGGAGAGCGAGTGCTTCTGGGTAAGTTGTGCCCCATGTCCCTCCCTGGCCTCACCCAGAGCCTGGCCTGATCAAGGGCAAAAGAACCTGTGCTTATTGTTTTGGTGGCCCCATGACTCTGACGCCATCCTTCCAGAATGGCTTTGAGGTTGTTTAGGTTCACCTAAGGATCATGAAATGACGGGCTCACTGACATCACCAGCGGGTGATTGGTACTGATTATTAAAGACAGGGCAGGTTCCGAGTTGGAAAACACCATCTGCATCTGCTTGTGGCCCAGTCTCCTACGCTGCTCAACCCAGGCAACTCACTACCCTCTCTGGGCCTTACCTGGAACACCACTTCCTCTTTAGAACTTTTAGTAATTGGAGGCACAGTGGTACCTCAGTTCATGAACATTTCCATGATTCTGGTTGCAAACTGAAAGCCCAAGAGAACCAAATCAAATAATTCAGTTTGCAGTCAGAATGGTGGAAAGTCCCGAGGTGCCACTGCATAAGAATATCAAACCCTCTGGCTAGTGGCAACAGGCACATTTGTGGAGGTAAGTCCAGATTTACCTGTGCTTAATTATTGCAATTAGTGACCAGCTGTTAGTTCACAGAGGGGTTAAAGGAGAGTAGCAGCTATGAAAGTGAAAACTAGAGCCAGGAAGCTTGGACTTTGCTGGTAAGTGATGGCTTCTGATTTAGGTTTGTGATGTCTGGATTGTGAGTTTCACATTTCCTAACTGACTACATCAGACATTTGAAAATTCCTGTTGATGTAGGTTACTGGCAAATTGGTCAGTTGCAAGTCAGCAGGCGTGGAAACTGCCCTGTGTCTGTTAATGAGTGACTTTTTTTTTCTAAAAGCTGCCTGCCTTGTGACCCGAGAGGACAAACTGCTAACATACATGCAGGATGCAATATTTTTTTAAAATGTGCTGCTATTGATACAGGTCCAGGGTGACAGGAAATTACCTTTCTGAAAAGAAACTGCTACTAATTCTTAAATAAATATTTTTATAGCCTGTGCCATTCCTCTCAGCCTGTAAGAAACATGGTCTCCAACACTGTGCAACATTCAGATGTCCGGAAAGGACAAGGTCTAGCTCAGCCCAGTCATTCTGGAACTCTAGGCTTGGTCCCAGGGAGCTGGAAGGGTTCATGCGTGGCCAGTAACCAACGGGGAGCAGCCTTGAGCTTCAGTCAGAATTCATGGCATTTAAAATGTTTCTTTATGAAGATTTTCCATTCGGAAATTTACTGTTCTGCATCGCTGAGGGGTGACTTATTGGGACATCCCTCTACTAGCAAGTGGATGTAAAGCATTCTGTTTTACTGTCAGGTTACCGTAGAACCAGTGCATTCCTTTTCTTACAGCGAGGCACGTTTGTTTGTTTGGACCAGAGCCAGCTGGCTGACTTGGGCATGGCTGCATTTCAGACATCTCAGCTGGTGCTCCTCCAAGAAACAAATGTGCACCAGAGGGCAGCAAGCAGGAGGAGTAAGGACAAGGAGCGAAATTACTGGAGTAACCACGAGGTGGATGTCTTTCTGTCTCCAGGCGCCCGTTTCCACCCGGAGACCGAGTCACGTTCAATGGGAGAGACTGCCTCTGTCAGCTTTGTGCCCAGCCAGTGTCTTCCAGCCCTAAAGAAGCCACCTGCTCCAGCAGTAAGTGCCCCATGACACACTGACATGAATGTTTTTGTAGCAGAGGTAGCTCCCTCTGGCAGGTGCCTGCCTTTTTGGGAAACCCTGTTAGCTAGAACCAAGATGGGTCCTATCTTGGACATTTTCCTTTGTAAAATGTGATGGCTGGCAAAACTGTCACTAAAGTCCATGCAAGGAGAAGCATCTTCATATGTCACAAAGCGCTGGACATCACGCTGTCCATTTTGACCGTGATGGAGAAATAACTGTTAGACTTTACATTAGAAATGACCTTCTCTAGCCATGGAGGTTGAGATACGAGAATGCTTGCTGAGGATGTGATTGGTAGCTTTCTCTGTTAAAATAGCTGTCTCTGCCTCTGAAAGGTACAAGGTAGGTGATTCCTACTTACCCTTAAACAGATGCTTTATTTAAATAATTCACCTGGAGGGATTCTGACATTTATTCATTTGACAACTTGCTGACTGCCGACAGTGTGTATTGTTTTTAGACGTGAAGATAGACCCATGAGCAAACAAACTTCTCCCTCTTCAAGAAGTGTGGTTTCTAGTGAGCACACATGGACAGATGCATACACAGAAGTATGTATTATGTGAAGAAAATTGAAGCCAGAAATGGACTGCATTTATATGAGGCAATCAGAGATCTCTTTATGATGGTGACACCTAAGGAGAGATTTGAAAAAATGGGGACAAGTTATACGTACATCAGAGATTTGCAGTGATTGATGACAAGGTCTCATGTGAACTATGGGAATCCAAAGAAAACCAAGTCTCCTTCCCTCTCCCCCCAAATAGTGGTCGACTGCACTCTCTTCTAATTAGAGTACGTTGGAAATAACATTTTGTAGATCAGTTGATAACTTTTATAAGTCAGTGTATTCTGAACTCTGGGCAACAAGGTAGGAAGTTTGGCTTCATCTCTTTCCTGGCGCTTTAGGAGTTGGACCCAAGGTTGACCTTGGTTTCTGTGGATTTTGCCAGTCTGGGAGACCAGGAATAAATCCCCTTTAGGTTCTGTGTGACATAATACATAAAAATGAGATAAGCTATTGCTATTCCAGAAGAATTCTGTGCAACTTATAGCAGTGATTCCAGATCTTCTCATTAAAGTAGAAACCATATACTTTTTAAAAATAAGAATGTTATGACCAAAGCATTTACATAGATATTGGATTTTGACCCTTGGGAGGAGAGAAGAAAATACACATGTTAGTGCCTCTTTCAGCACACGTGACAGGATCCTAAGGACTTATATGACCTACTAATAAGTGACAGCAGCCTGAGTAGGACAACCACTGTGACCCTAGGCCCCTAGTCCTTCACAGTGCTTATTACCCCTCAAGCAGCAGAGAAACAATTAGCCCCAGCTTGCCAGAAGATGGCTCAGGGTGGAAATAGGCACCCCATTGTTTTGGAGGGCTTGCTGTGAAAGTACAGTACCAAATAATTTGGAAGATTCTTCAGTCTAATTAAGAAAAATAGGATTTTCTGAGCCCTAGGATATGATGGCAGCTCCGCAGAGAGTCATTCCATAAGGCCTATAACAGGAATGGCTGTGTCCCCAAATTGCGTGAAGTCCTTTAGTCCAGCTGTCTGTGTTGATAGTGGGCAGTGATGCCCGTGGGTGTACTTAAGGTCACACTATGCAATGAGAAAGTAGAGTCAGATACAGGTCTTTTGACCCCTGGTTTTTTGCTGCTTTGTTTCATCTCATACTTCTCCTTGTTTGGCTTAGGAAATAGAAGCAAATCCTTTTATTTTAAGAAGTCAAAAAATTTAATTTTATTGGATGTTTATTGGAGTTTGTTCAGAGGTTATACAGGTCATAAGAATATTTTTAGATTAGAACAGCTGAATGATCAATAGCTAATTGGAAGGACGAGAGGAAACGGTTTACATTTTCAATGCAGAAAAAAACATTTTGTTGCTACAGATGTCTGGTAAAGTTTCCAAAACAAGATCTAGCCACATTTACTGTTTAGTGATTTTTTTTCTTCTTTTTTTAGGGAAGGAAAAGTGAGACTCCGTGTATGTATTATGGGTTACAACTAATACAGCAGCTTGAAGAAATTGTGAGACAGAAGCAAAAACAATAATATTAAAAAGATGAGATTTTAAAATCATACTGTAGGATTATTAAGTAGAACAAGTGGAAAGGAGACATTAGAAGCAGTAGGCAGTGACACTAGTTAGACCAACACGATGCAGGCCAAGCAGAGATGTGAGGCGTGCTGGGCCTCGCGCCAGGGCGGCTGTGCCTCTGGGTCCCCTCTGTCATTGTGGCGCCGCTCATGCCTTCTCCAGGGCCTTATAGTACTCGGTGAGAACGGCCCAGGCCGAGAGCGCCGTGAACCCCTCTGGCGGCTTCTGGCTGTCCCGGGGCAGCCTGTGCATCCATGTACCTGAGATGAACTCGGAGTCCTCGTGGTATTTGAGGTCATAGTAGTCCATCCGCTGCTGCTGCTTGTTATAAGCCACCACTTGGAAGGGCACGATTTCCAAGGCAATAAGGCCAGGAGCTAAGGTCAGCGCCTTGGCCCCGTGGGTGGGCTCGTAGAGGTCCTTCCCTGTTTCTGGATGTGGCATGCCAGCCGGGTCTCAGTCAACGATGTAAAAATTGGCCCTCGCCACCATTCGTGCTCTGCAGTGCCACTGGACCTGCATTACACAGGCTAAGCGTAAAAGAGGACTCACGTATACTGAAATCTTTTGGCTTGTTGTAACTGTTTTGTTTTGGTTTTGTTTTGTGGTCCTGGGGATCGAACCCTGGGCCTTCACACTGAGTTATATCCCCAGCCCTTTCTTATTTTTTGAGACAGGATCCTGCTAAGTCACTAAATTATCTGGGCTGGGCTCCAATTTGTGAGCCTCCTGTTTCAGCCTCCCGGAGTGCCAGAAGCAAATCCTTTTAAAGGCTTCAAGACCTCTCTGGCCACACAATTTGGGAAATGTGTTACCTTGTCATTAGCTCCACCGAAATGATTGGTCTAATATTTACTAACCTTTTTTTGGCTTTGAGCCAACCATCATAGTGCATGTCCATAATCCCGGCACTTGGAAAGCTGAGGGAGGAGGATTACAAGTTTGAGGCTATCGTGGGCCACATAGTGAGTTCAAGGCCAGCCTAAACTACATAGCAAGACCCTGTCTCAAAAAACTAAAGGAAAAAAATGGCTTCATCTATATTTTCTATTTTTATATTGCATACATGTTATACATATTAAAAATGAACACTGTAAGTGAAAAATATAATTAAATTCAAATCCCTTGCATTTTTAATACATTTAACAATTATTGCTCTTGTGAAACTTGCTGGGCCAAATTATATTTTCTCTTTTCTTCCAATGAACCAAATCTTATTTCTATGCAAGTGATTTGGTCAGAACATTTTATTTTTAAGAAGTGCTTATCTATTTAGACAAGTATTCAAAGCCATTTGTAGGATGTGTGGGTGTCTATGAAAAAGGGAGCTCTTATATATAGATACACATATGCAAATACTCTAACTACACAGGCACACAAATACTAGAGCAATAGGAATTTTCAGCAAGTCGCTGAAATTCGTTGGAACACAGTTAGAAAACATTCAGTTGTTGTTCGTAGTTCTCTAGGAATTGCCCTGTACCTCAAAACTATCCTGGTATGTCTTCAATTCCATTTGTTGTCATTTTTATTATTGTTGTCTTGACTTTTTAAGCTTGGCAGGGGGCTTCCCAAATAGAAGCAGAAAAATGACCTTTTTGCTTATGTGAAATTCCTCCTTAATAGTGCTCATGGAGTCCTAGAAATATATCTGAGAGTGAGGTCCTGCTTTCCCTTCAACATACTCTATTCAGAAGTGAGTTTGCTCTCCGGAACTATAGCTTTATTTCATATTTTGTGGCCAGTTTCCCATAGTCACTGAATAGGAGGCGAAGACCCCATGGAGGGAGAGAAGCAGGGATGAGTAGAAGCAGAAGATAAGTCTAGGATGCAGTGAAAATATGCACAAAATATTTTCCCTTTGAGCTTACTGAATGAAAGTGTAGTGTTCCAATTTCCCCCGTTCAGTAGCTGTGTCTGCATTGCCCTAATTCAGGAGACCTCTGCTCAGTACCTCCTTCTTCCCTACCATATCTACCTTCTTCTTACCTGTACCTCTATTTTCTTCATGAAGCATACACATAGTACTTATGGTGTGCCAGGCACTGTTTACTTTAGTAACTGGTTTACACAAGTAGCACATTTAATTCCCATAACAACCCCATAGGTTGCTGCTAACACTGTTCTTTTTTCACAGATGAAGAAACAAAGGGCCACAGAGTTTAAGTAATTTGCAAGAGTCACACAGGCCCACACACAGGGTCTCCAGAGGCCGTGCCCCTCTCCCCGACATATTTATTTACCATGTGTGCTGCACCGTGCAGCAGTAACCTGCCTTGTCTGTAGACAGCCTGAGTGTTGTTATTTCAAGACTGTGCACCTTCTGTATGTCACCATTGCCTCCCGATTGTATCAAGGTTTGCTGAGTAGAAACCCTCAGAAACTTATTCCTAGAAACACTACTTCAATAAAAGATTACTGCCCCAAATTAGTTGAAATGGTGGCTGCATCCAGTCCAGTGCAGTTTCAATTCAATAAGCAATCAACATGATCTCAAATAGAATAGTAGTAAATGGTGCCTCCTAGAGTTATAATGACCATGAATTTAACTGTTTTACTAGCTGACTCAAACTTTTAAAAATTTATCATGAACAAAAGGCATTATTCTCTGCCATTATTCTTGGTACAAATCTCCAAAGTGTATTTCCACCCCATTCTTCATGTATTTACTAGGACCTGAGGGATTAGATTCCCATGGGCTATAGAGTGGAACTATGAGAGGGAAGAGTGTGTGTGTGAGTGTGTGTGTGTGTGTGTGTACGCACCTGAGCACAACCTATTGCGTAGGGAGTTGGGTTTGGATTGTAGTTTCCTCCACAACTCCTATTTCAGGCACCTGAACAGGAGTGGGCTGCTGTCTACCATCATCCTTTCCATTTCAAAGGATGTCTGACTAGTGTCTGATTGCGTGTGGGTTTAGTGGATTGACATGATGAGCACCCACACACAAATACACCCAAACCTGTCTTTCTGTCTCCCTCCTCTATACAGACCTCTTTACTTAGCATCATCATTATTTTAACAGCTATTGGAACTCCCACGGGTATCGGGGAAAATGCTGTAGTTGGACCAAATTTAACTCTCTCTGGATAGAATCGTGTGCATATTTTCAAAGAGAAGGGAGATGTTTTCAATTATTTTACTTTTCTATTTGATGCCATAGCTTTTTATCGTCGCAAGATCATTTTCATTTATCTTTATCTCCTCTCTCAAAACATCATTTGCAAGTTAAGTGGGAATTGTCTGCTGAAGCACCCAACAGTAGGTGGAGTGGTGAAACTCTTACCTGGGACAGATCCTAGCTCTTCCCCTTCCTAACAGTCTCTCTACTTCTCTGTCTTCCATTTTCTCATCTATTAAATGGGATAGTAATAGGTACTACCTTGTGGGACTACAAAAATACTGTTTACTTATAATTCACTAACAATACTATCACTATTCAGGCATTGACTTCTGAATTTTTGTGGAGCATAGCCCTCATTTTTTTTCCCCTTTTGAACTTCTTTTTTCATCTGCTGTCCTTGAAGCTGCATTTATTCACTCATCTGATATTTTCTACCAGTATAAAAACCAGTAAAGGCCGGAACATAACCCCACATATAGCCCATGGATTGTTGGAGTTTGACCCACAGCTATGTATTTTATGGCTGGATCCCCAAACCGACCTGCCCCTCCTGCTTTGGACACATTCTTGCTGGAGAACAGAATGGCAGAGGGGGCTCGGCAGAGCCTGCTGAAGAGTGTGTGTTCTCGCGGGTTGTTGGCTGGTTTACACCCTGCTCTCCCACTTACGGAGTACGTGGCCTTGAGAACCCAGTCTCTCTACAGCTCCATTTCTCTGCCTGTAAGATGGAAACAATCATCATTTCTTTGTCATTAATATAAGTAAAGTTCTTCAAATATCCATACAGTAAGCACATAGAAGTTTGAGCCATACCTCTTTAAAGCAGCTGTGGGACTAGAACCAGATATATTCAGGAAAGAGAGACACAGACACACAACTTAATGGAGAAGGACACTGACTCTGTATCTCACAGCGCCTGGGTTTGGATGCTGTCCTGCCTGTTCCCAGCCATGCAGCTTTGGGCAAGCGATCTGATGTCTCAGAACCTCAGTGCCTTCATCTGCAGCTTGGAAAATAGCTGCTCCCCGGGGTCATTATTGAGCAAATGAGGTGCTGCTTGGAAGAGCAGTCTGAAGTGGAAGGACACATGCAGAGGTGGTGCCAGAGACCCCAATCAGAGTGAAGGCTTTATTCCTCCGAGAAGTAAGGTTGGCTTCATGCTGTATCCTGAGATGTGAACTTGAAAGGCCAGAGCAACAGGGTCAAGTCCAGGGAGGCCCGAACCGCTTGGCATGTGAAACCTCTAGAATGGTTTTTAATCTAGAGCATGACCAGATGAAAAAACACTCTAGAAAGATCAAGGTGGTCATGGTGTCAGTGGAGTGCAAAATCCCTCATTTGAGCTCAGGTACCAGGGACAGGGAGACATTGGTGTTTGTAGTTCCAAGTGGTAGTTGTGAGAAATGATGATCAGGGAGAAGGAAAGGACCATGTTAAAGACAGATATAAGATTCTGTTCATTCAGCAAACACCTCATTGAGACGCTAATGAGTTCCAGGCACTGCTCTACACACCAGATAAATTCTTTATGACACACTTAACATGTTGCATTACTATGATACATTTATCACAACTAGGAAACCACGGATGAACCAGGTGTAGTGGGGCATGCCTCGTAATTCCAAAACTTTGGGAGGCTGAGGCAGAAGGATCGCAAGTTTGAGCCCAGCCTTGGCAGTGTAGCAAGACCATATTGAAATAAAAAAGGGCTGGGGATGTAGGCAGTGTGAAGGCCTCAGGTTCAATCCCTAGTAACAACAACAACAACAAAAAAAACCCAACAGAAAAACGGTAAAGACACCATGGATGTATAAACTGGTTCGTAACATTGCATCTTAATTGTTCATGTGTGTACCCACCTCCACTCCCGAGATAATGAACTCACTGAGTTCAAGGATCCTGTTGTCTTTCTTATGCCAGGCCTGGCACATAAAATCTTAGATAAACATGCAGGGAATTAAACCAAAATTTTCTCTATCTTGGGGAAACTAATCCCTGTCTTCTGTTTTTATTTTTTAGTATTTTATTTCTATTCATACTATTTGCAGTACATAATGATTACATTCTCATGGAGAGCTGGTACATATACATAGCTTAATTCTTTTTGTCATCCTTTTTCTCTCCTCCCTCTTCCCTCCTCCCTCCAACTCTTACCCCCCTTCCCTATTGCAAAAGATCTATCTCCCTGTTTCTTATCTATCTTTTACTTTGCTTTTTAATTATTATGCTTTGGGTTTCTCATATATGAGAAAACGTGATATTGAAGCTTGTGTGTCTGATTTATTTCACGTAACGTTAATGTTCTCCAGTCTTCTCTTTTTAAATGACTGGTTTTAAGTATTTATTTAGAAAGCAATGCAGTGCAAAAAGTACAAAGAAGATGATAAAAAGCACCTGAAGTTCCATCACCAAGAGATCATCTTCGAAGCATTTTGGTAAACATTCTTCTGGATATTTCTCTCAGTGCTATAAAGACATGTAATTATAGACATGTGTGAAATTTTCCATAAATTCTCCATAGCATTTTGTTCATGTCTTCTGTCCCCCCTAAAATCCCTTATCCTTCGAGGTGCTAAAGGCCAAAAGCCTTGAGTCCCCTTGAGTGCGTTGGCAGCAAGGGGCCTACGTCCTGGCTGGACTGTGACTTGCCATTTCCTTCGATGCAGTTGTTGCCATATAGTCCCGTTACTTCACAGTACATTTATTCCTTACACTGGACTGTCTGCTATTTAATGACAAGACTTCAGAAATTTGGGGGGGTCCTTATAAATAGCACTGTACACATAGTGAACACACGAATGTTGACTTTGTGACTACACCAATTCCATCCCAGGAGCACTTTCATGGGAACAAATCTTGGCTTCCAAGGCCCAATGGCGGGTTCTGACTGCTACTTGAGTGAAGATGCCTTTGTGGTTTAATACAGGTACAGCTCAGGTGCAGGAAAAGTAGAGTGCATTGCCATGTTAAACTCACTCTTATGTTCTTATCTCTTCTTACTATGTTTTTCTTTAATAAAAAGTGGAACAGTTGGTGATTGCTTCGGATAAATGTTTTGATCACAGAATCACAAGTTTTGAAGAAAACTTGTTCACCGGAGTATGTCTCCTTGGCCGTAAGTGTGACAGTAGAGGGCGGCCACACCTCTCTAGGCCTTCAGCTTGAAGGACAGGAGCCTGACTAGGCTGGCAGTTTGAGTGTTGGTCTGCTGGGAACAGGGTGGAGTATGGAGAGAGTCTGGAATTTGCACGGTAGCCAGAGTTCATTGCAGAGAGGTAAGGTGTGTCACAAAGAGAAACATTAATAGTTAGATTCCCTCGAGATCATTTAATTTGTGCCTGAGTTGCCTGGGTTGCAAGACAGGAAGGAAAGTTCCTGGCCTATAGGAAATGAGCACAACTGAAGGATTAGTTAAAAAGTGCTTTCAGGGTTGGGGATTTAGCTCAGTGGTAGAGCCAGCACCACCACCCCACCCCCCAAAAAGTGGATAGAAAGTGAATGGCATTTTGTTATTTGCTGTTTTCACATCAGTAGATATGTCTTACATAATAAGGCTCACACCTTTTAACTTATCAGTAAAACTTGAATTCTAATGGCTGGAATGGCAATCATTTCCTGGTTTAAATTTTAAATAGCAGTAAAAACTTAGCTGTTCGAAAAGGCTGCTCTATGCCTATAGTTGTATATTCCTATAGATTTGCCCTGGAAGGATATTAGGGAAATTACTATTGTTAGTTTTCTAAGTAAAGAGAAAAGGAACTAGGGGCCTGGGGATAGGGAAATAAGGAAAATGATTTTTACTGCATGAAAAAAATTGTTTCACATATATTTTTACCTATATAAAACTAAAGTATATTAAAAATAAGATTAATTTACAAAAGAAAACAAAAGACCTATTTCAGGCTACAGTCTCATTGAAGTTTGCCCTTACTATGACCTTCAGCCATGTGTATTGCCTAATCACATGAGGAAAATACCGAAGTCAACACCTTGTTTTTTTCTTCCTGTCTTTGGGATATAGTAAATGAACTGACATTTGCTAATGAGTCCCAAATCTGAGATGCTGATGTAGAACTCAAGTATGATTTCCTCTTTGGCAAGAGCCTATCTGTACTGGGAAACCACAGCCAGTTAAAGATTTACCATAAAATTCTTCACAAGGCTGAAGTTTACAACTAAATTAGGGAAATCGGCTCAAGAGCAAGCTTTCAGGGCATAATTTTTTGTTGTTGTTTGTTTTTTAAACTGAGGTGAAATTCATAGAGAGTGAAATTAACCATTTTAAAGTGACCATTTCAGTGGCCTTTAGTGGATTCACTAAATGTCACTTCTGTCTAGTCTCAAAACATTCCATCACCCTAGAAGAAACTCTTATAAGCATTAAGTAGTTATTTCCAGTCTTCTCACAAGCTGGCAATCACCAATCTGCTTTCTGTCTGTATAGACTTACCTATTCTGAATATTTTATAGAAATGAAATCATATGGCCTTTTGTCTCTGCTTCATCATTTAATAGACTATCTCCCTAGTTCCTCCAGGTTGTAGCGTTTGTCAGTATTTCATCTCCTTTTATGACGGAATAATAATCCATCATATGGACATTTGGGTCATTTCCATCTTTGGCTGTTGTGAACACCACTTCAGTGTATATGCATTACAAATATTTTTCTGGATAATTGTCTTTTGAGTCTTGATGCAATTTTAAGAGACACTTGCTAAAGTCTGTCCCAAATCTTGAAAGCAGAGATTTGCCACCAATTTTCCAAACCTTTCCCAGAAATTATGGTCCACCAGTGGTCACAGTGTGGCAGGCAGTAGCCTGAGCATTGTTGAATGGCCTGAGGTGATTGCAGGTAGTAGATCTCATTCTGGGGTCCCTAACTTGCTCTCTATCTCGAATGGTGGTCCTTCCTTTTTCCTACCCATTTTCTTCCTCTGTTGCTGACTTGAGCAGATGACTACGTAGCCATTGCTCAACTTTCCAAACGCTCCAGCAAAAAGGCTAACAGCTGAGGGCACAGGCTTTGAGTTTCCAACACATTAGCTCTTTCTGCAGAAAGATGTGTAATGGTTGTCTTTTGAGGGCCAACTCCAGGACCAAGTGTTTGCAAGGTGTGTCTGGGTTATATACTGTAAGCAGAAAGGAGATCTGCCTGAAGCACACGAAGGACTACAAGTACAGGCTGTCACTTGTACTGTCCCAGAGGTGACCCCATGCTGAGCATGCCCTCTCACTGAAGCCCTGACCTGAACTTTTAACCCATGCAGGTTGGAAGTCAGTACCCTCGAGGATATCACGTGATGATGGCCTTTCTCAAGAGCCTCCCACAATTAGGTGGTGTTTGGCTTTGTTTCTACAGCTTCCCACCTTCCTCTTGCTATATAGGTAGCACATTCAGGCAAGATAGAATTGTGCTTTCATTTAATGGTGTTTGCATTATCCAAAATAGTGGTGAGCAACCAGCTGAGACAGATGGAGAAGGAACCAGAATGCAGTGATCTTCTGGTCCTGCCCTCTTCCACTTGGCCTTTTGAAACTGTTGGGAGTTTTGAAGCTGTTAGTGTACTTAGTAGGGTGATTGTTTGTTTGTTACATATAACTACTTCTTTTAGTTCTAGTTCTGAAAACATGCATATGAAAACACACACATACTCATAAACCAGATCTTAAACCTAAAAGTTGGAGCAGGTAATAAAATAGTAATATTTATGCCAGTATTCTTTATTTCCCTTCAAAAACTCTGTTACATTCCCAGGAAATACATCTGTGTTACTATTTTTATTTATTGCTTGAAGTAGTGGAAAGAGTGGTTATTTAAGAGATTTATTTGCAAGGCAATAGACACTGTCTCTAAGCAGATATTAAAATTCTTGGCTCCTAACAATTTTTAACATCCTCCCAAAGTACATATTCTGCTTAATAAATGTATACTTTCAACTATGTGGCATTTACTATGTATCATGCAGCCACATCATTTAGCTTGTTCTAAGCAACCTTGAGGAATTGAGGCTTCTTAGGTTGCTCAGAATCAGTTATCAAGTCTAGTCCTGTGGGCACCCAGAGCCATCCTCAAATGGTAATTAGCAGAAAGTCTCCAACTCTCAATCCTTGTGTTTTTGGAGTTTAGGGGTAGGTTATAGACTTTCTTCTGTTTCTTTGGTGATCACCATCATGCTAGTAGCACCAGCCGTGAGATTCCCACTTAATAAATTCTTAATTAATTAATTGAGAAGGAAAGACCCTTGGTTATGATTATCAGAAAGAAAACACCTAATATTATTTAAAGGAAAGAACTTCTTGGCCTTGAAAATTCATGATACTCCTCATGGCATTCTATAGGAACTGGCTTAAAGGGTTTCAAGTGTGAAGTTTGAAAGATATAAATGGTCTGTATTTATGAAAACTATGACCAAAGGAAACACAGGCTGTGTTGCCAAATATTAAATGTTAGAGAGGTCAGAGGGTGGCCGCTGCCAGGTTTGCTTCAACTGCTAATAAAAGCTGACAATCTGTTGCTATTATGGCCCATGAAAACCTATTCGTTGTGTATAGTTGTTTTCCAAAGACAACAAGAACCTCCACTTAAAATAGCTTGTCAGAGGCTGCTGTGGCTTGTGATGTTTCCATCATGGCCATCAAAACAGCAAACCGCACAAGTGACCTCGGTGGGGACATGGGTGCTGATTATGGAAAAAGCCTGGTTCAAGGTTGTGTACTCAGGCACCACACAAGCCTTTCAAAATCATTCTAGGTGATTTTTAGCATCAGAGATGTAAATTATTTATAGTGTTGGTACCACCTTTTCCATAGAGTGGTAACACATTGTGCCAATGTGAAATTTCTGACTCCCCCTAGTCCTGTATTTCTCTTCTAATCTTGCATTGTTTTTTTGGTTAATGGCATAGAATTCAGAAGTATAAAAAACATGATTTTTAAAAATAATTATTGAAAAGTGCTTAGTCTAACAAATTTGCAGTTTCACATTCTTTTTTGGACCCTGGCCTTTATCTTTCTGTGTGCGTGTGCGTGCACACACTGGAGATTGAACCCAGGGCCGTGCACTCTTACCACTGAGCTACACCTCCAGCCTAGCGCTCAATCCTTTGTCCTGTGATCCCATTCCGTGGTATTGCCATGACTGACATACTAAAAATGAAAATTGTGGACTCATTTCAGTGACTTGGTTTAAATTTTAAGCATGGACTATGACCAGTCAGTGTTTGTCAACTCATAGGTGTCTATTTTGGGACCTGGCAACATCCAGGGACCCAGATGGAGATGAAGGTCAACGTGCAGCGATACCTACTTGCTAGACCAACCTCCTTATCATTGCTAATACGGGACCTTTTTGGTTAAGGAAATGTTTTCAAATGCCCAAAACCTTTATACTTAAAGTTTATAAAGTATAGGCCAACTCTTATTTTAAAAAATAAGATAAGGAAGGGCTGAGTTTTTCAGATCATGTGTCACAAACTCAAGGGCCTATGAAGGCCAGGCTGGTGACCTACATGCATGTGCTCAGTTCAAGCATGAGAGCAGGTGGCAACCGACTCTCAGACCCACTAGAAGGTTGGGAGGGACCCCAGCAAGCAGGAACTATCTTGTATAAGGTGGGCAGTCACCACGTACCTCCTGACAGAGTCCCTGCGGCAGGTTGTCGATGTAACAGGTGTTGAAGGCTTGGATGGGAAGCAACTTGATAACCTAACAGCACTTATTCCATGTTCAGGTTACTTCTCTGGGTCCCCTTTCTCTCTCTTTGGGATAGAACAAGTGTTCTCTCACGTCTGCTCCATCATTTTATCTCACGAGATTGGGAAACCCATGTTTTATGGGAACATTTGAATGACAAGCATCATTAAATTCAGGACCTCAAACTAGCCAAACACTGGAATTTAGAGTCTTGTCTAAGGATAAAGGATTCTAGTCTATTAAAAAGATATTTTTTAGGGTTTCCAAAATCTTATTTCACATTCTATTAATAGCAACCTAAATCTTGAATGATTTGTTTTTATTTTTTTCACCATATCAAGGCCATGAATTTATGTGTAATTTTGTTTACAACAAATAACATTTTGGCTTTATTATGTAGAAGAGAATTCCCAGGAAAACTTGAATTTCCTGTAACATCTGAACAACAGTTTCAATACCGAAAGTTGATTTTTCTTAATTCTAAATTTAGAACTTCTACAGTAGACAGGGCATGCTCTGAACTGTCTCAAAATCCCCCAGCAGAGAGTCACATCTCAGTATCTCAGCAAGCACTGCTTCCATGGGCAGTTTCCCTCAAGTTTGTTGTTGTTGTTGTTGTTGGTTTGTTGGTTTGTGGGCTTTTTGTTTTGTTTTTGTTTCTTTGGTGCTGGGGATTGAACCCAGCGTGTCACCTATGCTAAGCACACACTCTGCCACTGAGCTAGGACTCCAGCTCCTAGACTTTTTTTATTTACATTATTTTCATAATAATTCTCTGTTGATGCGATCTTTGTACCTGTGAGTGAATACTTAATGTTCTGATTCTGAAGAACCTATTTGTGCCCATTTGCAGCTGAAAATAGTAGT
The DNA here is from genome assembly GCA_004026905.1 of Hystrix cristata. Lineage (NCBI taxonomy): Eukaryota > Metazoa > Chordata > Mammalia > Rodentia > Hystricidae > Hystrix > Hystrix cristata. Next base: position 220,095 of record PVJO010000413.1, on the reverse strand, counting down.
GGCCAGAGAACCAATGACTGGAGGTTTAAACTCAGAGGCATCCAGAGGCAGTAGGTCCTGGTTTCACGGCATTGAGAACCAAAGACAAGCCGTGGACATTGGGCAAAGCCTGGGCCCACTCTGGGCCTTAGTTTCCTGTGTATAAAATGAAGTATTTGCACCAAATGTTCTACAGAGTTTCTCTGTCTGTCAAGTGATCTGTGATCTATAAAAGGTGGATCATCCTTGTTTTCGCAGTTTAGTGGGAGCCCTAGAGTGAACTGACATAACAAGGCCTGAGGTCACAAGACCTTTCAAAAGTTCACAACTGTATAATTTGGGGTGTTGATACAGCACTATGATGCTGATGATTATGGAACTAAGGAGAAAACAAACTGCCTTCCCCAGAGACTGACAGTGGGCATTCGTGTTTATTAAGAGGAAGAGGAAATGTAAGCAAATGTTAAGGTGCCACTCACAGGACACTCTCTCATTCCCAGTGGGCCAAATGGTGGACATCCGCACGTTTCCACTTCTGTCTTCTCCTTTGCCTGCCGTCAGGGGCAGCTCCAGCTAGCTTCCTGCCTTCCAGTCTTTGCAGGCTTCAGATTTTTTGTTCATGAATGCTTCCAAGTTTCAGAACACTCAGGTTAATCTGTCCACAAAACACCAAAATACATCAGAAGCTCATGGTTCCTATGGTAGCACACAGGAAGGAAGTAAGAGACCATCTCCCTTCTTCTAGGATCACTGCTCCATCTCACAACAGAACGAAGGAAACCCCACCACCCTGATGTGGGGAAAGCGCTCTCCTACCTCTTACCTGTCCCTTTATGAATTTTTGATTTCAGGGGTAAGTAGGCAATAGGGGCAGATTCTACCATCTTTGATAAACCCTACAAGACTATTCCTAGCACCCATCTTTAGAAGGTGGCACACTTAGCACTACTGTTTTCAGCCCTGGTGCCTTACCCAAAAATTTTGAGACATTAGGAAGACTCTTATTCCATGTCCTGGAAGCTTGGATCCTAGATGGGTAGGTGCTCTGAATAGCAGTTACCACCATCAGGAGTGAGTTGGGACATGTCTGAAGAAGGAAGACCTGGGAAGGGTGAAGCAAGCGGGAACTTTGCTACCACACAGTTTTCTTTCCTATGGCTCTGTGTCCTCAGCTCGCTCTCAGAGAGGCATCCTCACAGAATAAGACATCTTCTTGGCTTCTTGGCCCTTACTCTTCCCCAATGAAAACAATCCAGGAAGACAGAAATCATTCTCAAGAATATTGCCAAGACTTTAAGCGCTGCCCAAGAGATGACATCCTTATTAGCTTGAGAATATCGATTTCTTTCCCAAAAGCTGTATGTCCCTCTCTTCAACTTCAGTGTTTCTGCAGCCCAGGTGTCCATAGCTCCCTGCCACAAAGAATTATATTAAAGGAGGTAGGAAGGATCCCTATTGTTGAGAATATTTATTGCCCTTAAGCAACAAAATGAAATATGGAACCAGGTGTGACTGTGGGTGTTAGTTCACCTTGGATGTGAGTAGCCAAATCTCTGCTTTGCTCTGGCTCTTGGTGCCAAGAGTAAAGGGCCTGGGGCAAAGTGTCGGACTTTTTTTTTTCTTTCTTTTGGTTTTCATATTAGGTCATTGCTTCTCCTTGGTAGAATGCTGGCAGGTTGCTAGTGGGTTTTATTTCCTTGATGCTGCCCCATATTCACCTATTTCTGACTTTGATGATAATTCCAGTGCCAATCACCAGCTTTCTATATTTATCAGCAGCTGCTTCATTGATGTGGAAACAATTTTCTCAACAGCTGAAAAACATGAAGATGGAGAGTAGGACATTTTGTTCTGTCTAAAACAGCTTAGTCGGAGGGAGCATGGAAGGGGTGACTATCCTAGCACAAGTCTCTGGTCTCAGCCTCTTTCACATTCTCTCCAGCATGGCAGCAGGCTCAGGTGAAGGTCGTGTCTTTGTCCAGTGAGAAATGGGTGGTTGTATGGAACATGCCAGAATACCTGCGGCCAGCTAATAGTGGACAGCCTCATAGCAGCTTTTGTTGATTCGATTTATGTCTGAGAGCTTGGGACAAAGGAGGCTCAACCCAGCCTCTGCTTCCAGCCCACCTTTGCTAGCCAGCTGGCCTTAAGCATTCAGCTTGGGTGAGCATTTCCCTAGGAACATGATGGAAATACCTTCCCTCCATGAAGCACTGGGGAGGACACTGAGGATCTGAGTGGTATACACACCACCTGTGAGGTTAGAGGGCTTCCAGACTGTAGGGTACTTTGATAGCATATTCTGAAGATCCAGTGGTACTATGTGTATGGAGCCGTAGAAGGCTCTTGGTACAGAACAATGGTAGTGGCCTTGTTGTGTGCAAATTGTGTCTGTGCTTCTGTCGTAGCTCTGGGATGTGTGGGTACTGAGGTGCTTGTAAGAACCCAAAGTTTAAGAGTCAAGAAACCTGCATTGGAATCCTAGCTCTGCCCGTAAACAAGGAAGGAGGAAACTTACCAACGAGCTCACCCATACCCAGCCTTGTATTATGGAAAGCGCCTTACAGTGAGGATCTCTCTTCTTTCTTGGAGCAACTTAGCAAGCAGCTGTCATTAGCACTTCATGGGTGAAGAGGAGCATTCAGAGAGAGAGGGTAACTTGCCCAAGTCTTTATGACACAAAATCCCTTGTGCCCTAACCCCACCCCCAGACACCCATCTCCCTAGCCTCATTGCTCAAGCAAGGAGAGACCTCAGACAACTCTGTCAGTCTCCCTTAATTCAACCGCCTTCATTGGCACAATTGCAAAACCATCTCTAAAGTTTATTTTCTGCTTTAAAAAGTTCTGTTGTGCAGCATCCTCTTAATATTTAAATCTTTGCTGCCACCTAGTGAGAGTTGTCTAATGAGACAGGAAGAAAAATTTCAGTCTAACTTGGGTTAAAACTATTTAATCATGGAAATCCCCAATGATAAATGTTATCAATATGAACATCGAAAATGTACCATTAAAATAAAATTTTAAAAACTATTTAATCATGGAAACAGCACAACTATGAAGATGAAAAAAAGTTTAGTAGTTCCAGGGGTCCCTAGCTAGACCAAGACTGAACCCCACTATAAAGTGGATGCTGGGCGATAATACATCAATGTTCTTTCATCAGTTATAAAATAAATGTGCCACTGTGGTGGTGGAGAGTGACAGCTGGGTGGGCACATGGAAACTGCACCTTCTGCTTAATTTTGTTGTGAATTTAAAGCTACTCTAAAAAGTCTATTCATTTTGTTTTGTTTTTGAGGTCCAGTGGGCTTTTACTATAAGTGAACAAAAATCCAGATTTTTCTGGACCTGGATTTTTAAGGACCATCTTTTCTTTTTTTTTTTTTTTTTTTTTTTTGGTGGTGCTGGGGATTGGGCTCAGGGACTTGTGCTTGCAAGGCAAGCACTCTAATCGCTGAGCTAAATCCCCAGCCCCAAGGACCATCTTTTCTGAACCTTACAAAACTCAGTAGAGACTGATTGATATACATGTACATACAACATAACACTTCCCAACAAAAATGGACCCCACTGGAACATTTGACTATTAACAGAAATCCAATTTTTTCTGTCTCTAAATGTTCTCAAAATTTTGAGTTCCCAGTGTTCATTTCTGAGTGGAACTGATTCTTTGTGGCTATGGAATTGGAATTTTCTCCAATCTTTAATAAACAGAAAAATTACATCCTAAAAAGGTGGTTTTGTTTCAAAAAAGGCACCCCTCCCCAACAACTACTGATTAAAATATAGTAGCCTGTATCTTAATAGCCCAACCCTATGCCCTCCCTTGCCCTGCCCATCATTGTCTCCTGGAGAACTGAAATACTGTTCTGTTGGACTCTGTCCACTGTGGAGGGGCAGAGTCCAGGTGCCAGGCTAGCTCTGTCCGACCTTGTGAGGTGTGACGACCTTTGGACACTTAACTCTTTACCCCAAAGATGAGTTTGTGGATCAGAGAAGAGTTTAGATTTTCTTTGGGAGTTAAAAAAAAAAATCCTTATGCTTTTAAAAGAAACTCACCAAAGTCCACATAAATTCACCAAACAGCTGACTTAACTTCACATCCCTTGTAGTCAATAATTTTGCTTGACAAAGCTATTAGGCAAGAAAGTGATTCCACAATAACAATTTTAAATATATGTAGAACAGTTGAAAAAAAGTACCAAATTAAAATAACATATCTTAAGTCTATCCTGTATTCCTATCCCTTAAAATTATATTTTAAACATATATGGCCTTCCATTTTGATCTTTGTAGTAAACTATTAGATGTGAGGTTCCTTTTATATTTTCAATGGAATGTTGGACTACCTAGACACCTTAGTCTTTTTAAAAACGCTTTAGTACTATGTGACCATCTAGTATATTCTTCGTTTGTAATGGGCTGTACTTTAAGAAATTCTAATCTGTGATATTCATATCTTGTATTTTTAACTTTAAATATATATAGGTAATACTTATTTTACATGCTCATGGTTAAAATGAATTCAAACAACACAAAATGTGTGAAGTAAAAAACGAAGTCTTCCTTCTCAGAGGGAAGTTTAAGAATTTCTTATGTTCCTATTCTGGGCCTAGAAAACACACATACCCTTCACTATTTTTCTATGAATGAGCTTATGCCACAAATACTGTTCTACAGCTTGCTTTTCACACTTGATCTATTTTGGATATCTTTCCATGTCTGCATACAAACCTACCTCATTCTTTGTAACAGCACACAGTATTCTATTATTGACTATGCTGTCCCTACTTTAGCTAGTCATCGTTGATGATCCATATGGTTATTTTCAGTTCCTTTTGTTGCAGAAATGCTGCAGAGAACATACACACACACACACACACACACACACACACACACACACACACACGAAATTTCTAAGTCTAAAAGGTAATGTTCATATCCACTGGCCAAGATCACCAGAAACACACTTTGAGTCAAAAGAAAAAGCAAGGCTTACTTAACTAGCTGCAGCAGGGAGAAAAACCAGAAAACTGTGAGCCTCCTGTGGATCGAGTTTGGGGAAGGATTTTCAGGATTTGGATTTGTCTGGGCACCTGGAGGGAGGCTCCGGAGGACATGAGGAGGGATGAGTTGGGCGACGCTAAGAAGCTGGAGCAGGTGGATTCTGAGCTATCTTCAGTTTCTGTGGGAGGAGAAAATTAAAGTTAGGCTCAAAATGTCTTTGGTAAAAACGGAGCAGTCATGGATGTGGTCAGAAGAGGGGAGTATTTAGTCACTTTGTGGACTGAGCAGTCTGTCTCACAGCCACTGAGCAGTCTTGCCTGCATGCTACCTTTTTCTTGAGTGTTGTATATCTGGCTGGGGACATTACAACCAACCTGCGAGTGCTTGCTTTTGTCTAGGTACATAGATTTTGAATGTTTTTAGAAGATGAACTTGCTTTCCAAATAACTTGCACCCATTTATGTTCTTCTGGATTTTAAACAATACTCAATTTCCCTTATACACAGAATTATTTAATAATCAGAAAAATGATGGCACTATAATAATAGCAAATATTTATAGGGCCATGTGCTACCTCCATTATTTCATTGAATCCTCATCAGAAGCTTGCAATAGGTCTCAATAACTTTCCTACCTCCTTATGAGGAAACCAAGGCTAAGAGAGGACTTTTGACTTCCTGGGTCACATAGTTAATGAGTAAAGAGTGGAGCCGGGTGCAGGACCAGGATGATTCCAGTGCCCATGCTCTATCAGGAAGAAATACTTTCTCCTCTTTGCTTTACAGGAGCCTGCCAAGGACAATTTAAAAGCTAAGGAATTAAGAGCCATTTAATTGATGATTAGAAATCTTTGAAAGGCCGGCTTAGGTTGATAAGCAAATAGAGTCCCATTTAGAAAAATGAGATTTATAGGCAACAGTCCAGGAGCCGCATACATTGTGTTGAGTGAACCATCCAGTGTGTTGTGCTCATCTCTTCACAGTTGTCCTCAATTAATAAAGGCTGATAGGCACTTTCCTAAAATCACAGCCAAGCCAGGCTGAGCCACAAGAACTAACAGGTGAAGGACATCTATCCTTGTGGATCACTGGGGTTCAGGCAGATGCTGAACTGGGTGACGATGGGTGCTGGGAGAGTTGCTGGAAAAGGTTCTGTGCAAGGAAAGAAAATGGAATGAGACTCTGCCTAAGTGCTGGTGATCGGGCACGAGGGAGGGGCGTGCTGGGGGGCTGGAGTTAGCAAAGGGAACCTGCAGTAACCGCCGCCTGCTGCTCTCTTCCAGACTGTGCCGGCTGCGGCAGAGACATCAAGAATGGGCAGGCGCTGCTGGCACTGGACAAGCAGTGGCATTTAGGTTGCTTCAAATGCAAGTCCTGCGGGAAGGTCCTCACTGGCGAGTACATCAGCAAGTAAGATGGGCTGAGGGCGCAGGGGTCCCTTCGGTGGGGAAGGACCATTGTGGGTCCCACGCCCCAGGCCTGCTGAAGTGCATTCACATCCCCAAGTACTTTTTGCTATAAAACTGTTTTAAAGAATTTTTTTTTCTACTTTTGCTATAATCCAACAATAATAACCCTAGTAAAATATTCATCATTGCCTAATTTAATAATTAACAAACCTGACATAATAGTACACCCTTTGTTGTAACCCATTAAGCGTTTCATAATTTCTCTTTAGCTATTTTTCCCCTATGTGAGACTAGTAAACCTTTCTCCTCCTCCAGGAGGAGCATATTTGTAGACCCCCAAAGATATCCGAGGCTCCAGCACTGAGCCGGGTGGGCTGGGGCACAAAGCAGCCTTCCAGGGAGGGGCGAGTATGCAAGTTGGAGAGTGCTAGTAGATGTTAGAGGTAAGCGAAAAAGTAGAGCGTGGGTTGTTTTTGTTTTTAATGCACCCTGGCCGTGAAGGAGAATATCCTATTCTACATCTTTTTATGCTTTTGAAAAATTTCCCCAACCATCCAAAATCACCCATTTTTAAAAATTAATGCATTGAATGTAAATAAACCAAAACAGAAACTAACCAAAAAGTAGCTTGGGTTCCATAGCCTAGAAATCTGATTTCATGGTAGTCTGGGGTCAAGCCGAAACACCTGTGTTAGAAAAAATAAATAGCTCCGCAGGTGACTGATGGATACCACAGTAAGACAAGAAAAATGCCTGCCTTGAGCTCACATCAAAAGCTGTGCAGTAGTAAGCATCTTAGCTGTCTAAAGTGCTGCTTATTACCTTTTCCACACTATAACATGTGGGAAATGACATTTTTTATTGTGCTCTGAAGTAAGTGGAGGTCGCCAAGCTGGAGAGGGTGCTGGGTCCTCAGAGCTAAGGAGAGTTGAAGAGACGGTGTCTGGAGGCTGCTAGGAGGCTGTCAGTCCTGTGAGCTGAGTCCAGGGAGAGGAGATGGGAGAGAAGCCCCCGGGTCTCCTCAGGTGGATGAACACCAAGCCCACGACTGAGTCAAGCTGGGCCACCATGAAAGGGGCTGATGCCGGGTTTTCTGGTAGTTAAGTTTTGAGACCACCAAGGAACCAGCAGTGGTAGCCGTGTGGCATTTTGGCTGTTCTGTGTGGCCTGGGGACTCCTGCTCACTCTGGCTCTCCCTGTGGTCTGTGGTTTTGATTGTATCTGGCCATGTCACCAGGCATTTGAGTGCTGAGGAAAGGAGAAATAAGTTCTACTCCTCTGTGGAAGAGAGCTCAGAGAAGTGAGGTTTTGGTGTCTTCCCCACCTTCAGCTGCCTCTTCTCAGGAGCTGACTCTCTTGCCTTACAGGGACGGCATCCCATACTGTGAAAAGGACTACCAGGGGCTCTTTGGGGTGAAGTGTGAAGCCTGTCACCAGTTTATCACAGGGAAAGTCCTGGAGGTGAGTGAATGGGGGCTGCCCTAGGCCACCGCCATTTTCCTCAGAGGCCCTCAGGAACGCACAGGAGAGGGGCTCTTTGTCTCCCTTGGTTGCCTGGGAAGGAAGAAAAGAATTTGCACATGGTCATGGGGAGCTTGTGTGCTCTCCTGTCTTCAGAGGCAGTTTCTACCAAATGCTCATGTGGAAACTGGAATGATAGAAAATTTGAAGGAAAAAAAAAAAAAGAATGGCAAAGGCTATATTGGGAATTAGGTAGACTGTTTTTATTTTTAGAAGGCAGAAGAAAAGAAGAGGGTGTTAGAGGTGCATACATGTGTATGTTTAAGTGTACGTGTGTGGTAGTTACAGACCTGGGAGCAGATGCTCCGAACAGGAACTGAGAAAGGAAGGCTGGGTGAAAGGTAGAGGTGTAGACATCCCCGCCCTTTGAAACCACATCCCGTGTGGCCCAAGCACCTTGTATCTGGGGCTACGCAGGAGTCCATGAAGCTCGGGGTGACTGCTGTGAGTCAGAGAGTGCCTTCTTTCTCGGCAGTCCCCACCAGCACCTGTCCCTGGCTCCTCCGAGGCTGTCACCCCGGATTTGGGGGCCAGAGTTCAGAGCAGTCATTGCTGCACTTCTCGCAGGCCTGCGGAGTGTCAACCAAGTCTGGAGCAGAAGTAAAGACACCTCCCACATTCCAGGGAGGAGAATGTGTGCCGAGCAGGGCTGGGCCAGCAGCTGGCAGGACAGTGCCGCACGGGATGGTGACAGTCATGGGGGCTGTCACATCTCTCCAGGCACCAGGGCGTAAATCCACATGGCCACATCCAAACCTCCGAAGAAAGTGTGTTTCAGGAACACAGGTTATTTATGTCCAGGGGGGTCCCTAAGGTGCTTCTGGCCGCTCTCACCCATAGGATTTCACAAGGAAGGTCAGTGGAGCTACCCAAATCCCACCGCAGACTCTTCCCACAAAACACAGGGGCCAGCAGTAGCCCAATGCCGGGACCTAGTGTGTGTAATTGTATGTGGGAGATAAGGAAGTGGCTGTGGTCAGATGCAGCTGTCACTTAGGGGAAGGCGGAGGGGCACCTGCAGAGGCTTGGTGGCAAAGACACATGCAGCCGTGCAAGAACAGGAAGTGGGCTGGGCAGGAGGATGGGGCGAGAGGTGATGCTGGAGAAGTGGGGAGGGGCCTTCAGGCCACATGCCACAGGCCAGGCCTTGTCCTAAGAGAGGTGGGCAGCCATCAAAGCAAGGTAGCAGGAGTGTCATGGGATTAGAACAGGCTGTTGTGCGGAGACTGGATAGTAATGCTCAAACTTGTGTACACATGTTCCCAGCAGCACTGTTCCAATAGTGAAAGGTGGTTGCAGTGGTTGCGTGGAGAAATAAAATGTGGTACAGCCACACAATGGAATATTTACAGAGATTCATGTCACAACATGGGCTAACCTTAAAAACAGGCTAAGTGGAAGAGGCTGGGTAACAGATGAGGAAGCACCAACCATTGCACTTTGAGTGTTTTGATAGGACTACTTGGTCTTCAAGTCAGCCACACAAGGCCATAAATTGTATGATTCTGTTTATGTAGGTAAACCCACAGAAACAAAAGGCAGGTGGATGTTGCAGGCAGCTGGGGAGAAAGGGAAATGGAGACTGCTTAATGGATTCAGGGTTTCTTTCTTTTTTGAGTGATGAAAATATTTTGCAGCCAGAGAGAATAGGCATTTGCACAGCGTGGAGAATGTACTAAGTGCCATTGCATTGTTCACTTTATAATGGTTTTAAGCTGGGGATTTTCACCTGAAATTTGTTTAAAAAGCTGAAAGGGGATGAGGGTGCAGAGAGGAGGGTGGGGAGGAGGAGTATGGAGACCAAGCCCAGCTCTTTTGGTGACCAAGCCCAGCTGAGTCACATGTCAGTGTGTAGCACCAGCCAGAGCCTCCGTGTGAGGTGGGCCTCCACACACACATACACGCACAGTGAAGTGGCAGGAGTTCTCACGGCCTCTCCAGTGGAGCTTGACTGGCAGCACGAGGACACTTCAAGGCTGAGGTTGTAGCTCAGGGAGGAGCATATCCCCAGGAAAGCCATTGGAGCAGGGGAGGCAGCGCCCCCCACTGGCAGTTTGAAGTCTGAGCAGTCATGTCACCGTGCTCAAAGTGTGCTGGTTGGTGCTCCCTTGTCTGTCACCCAAATCTATCCCTCCCACTCCCACAGAGCCCCAGAGAGCCATCAGGAGGTGCCTGACTGAGGCCCGACAGTATAGCCCTTGGCGTTCCCAAGTGTAGTCTCCTGTGTAGGACTGAAATAAACCTGTTGAGTTGGGAGCAATTAAGAAGTTTCATTTTAGGACAATAACAAAACACTAGAACCATTTCCCAGATGTTCAGCAATAGGAAAAGAGGCAGGAAGATACTGAGCACAGCGCCTGAATTTGAGACTGTGGTGTCTGCAGAAGGCACAGATCGAAACAGCTGTCTCATTAGTCCACACGTGGCAGTGTGTTCCCCAGAAAGAACTGGGATGCAGCAGGGCTGGATGTATGTGTCTGTGTGCTGATTGCTTTCAGATTTAGTTCCACAGCTGCAGGAAGAAATATCTGAAAGCTGGATCCAAGAACATGCCTTATTGAAGAAACATCTGCTTGCTCTGTTTTCTCCCTCGAGGCCCAAGTAGTTCAGTGTTACTAGGGCCACAGAGGCCTTTTCCCAAATTGGCTTCAGGTTTCAGGGAAGGCCACTTTGTTGGGTTCAAGGTTTGGCAACTTTCTGTGCAGTGCTGTCAAAGTTGGGCCATCTGGGAGCAGTTTGCACATGCTCAGCCTCAGATTCAGGGTCCACCCAGGTGGTGTCCCCCTCAGCTGGGCGTGAGCAGTGTCCTGTGGGGTCAGCACAAGACATGTGACTCCATGTGAGTCAGCTGGGTTTGGTCACGAAGAGTAAGCAGGGCTGGTCTCCACACTGCCTTGTTCTCTGGCCTGTTGGTGAACCATTCTGATTGTGGATTTGTTGTAAAGCTGTGAACCTTCAGTATGTCTTTTTCCATCCGTAGAGATTATAAGCATATCTGCTATAACAGCAGTGGCTTAAAACAGCAGAAATTTGTTCTCTCTCTGTTCTTGAGTCTAGACGTCAGAAATCAAGGTGTCAGCAGGGCTGTGCAGCCTGTAAAGGGCTGGGGGAGGGGCCTCCCTGCTTTCCATGCTTCCAATGGCTCCTGCTGTCCCTTGGGCTGTGGCTGTATCACTCCAGTCCCACCGCCACCTCGCATGCGCCTTTTCTGTCTTTTCTATGTCGTCTCCTCTGTCATTCCTCTTGCCTTTCTCATAGAAGGACTCACATCATTGGATTTAGGGCCCACACTGACCATCCAGGATGACCTTATCTCAGGATTCTTAGCTCAATCATATCTGCAGTGCCCCTTTTCCCAAATAAATTAGTCCCAGAGATGCTGTGGACACACTATATGGGGAGGAGGAGTTTACCATTCAGCCTGCTCCGGGAAACCTGCGACTCATGCAGGAATCAGCCCGTGGGGATCCACAGCTCCTGTGGGATTTTAATTTAATGCTCACTAAGCACTAGAGTCCTGCTAGTGCCTCTCTGGGTGTAGTTTCACCTGAGGTACCACCAGACAGCTGAGGTGCTTTGAGAAGGAGAAAGGGCACAGGCTGGTGATGGAGAAGAGATGCCCCGCCAGATGTGGCTGTGTGCAGTTGCAGCTGCATCCGGGCACTGCTGCGCCTCTAATTCCCGAATGCTTTAGGCAGGTTCTGCAGCCTCTGTGGCCTGTGACTTCCTAAGCTCCATCCTGCTCACATCTCTGTTGTCCCTTAGTAGTTGTAAACCCCACACATCTTGGCAGCCTGAGGTGGGTTTGAGGGTGTCTGCAGACCACGTGACCTGATGAGAAGGGCTCCAGGACACAGGGAACCAGGGATCTGCTCTTGGCCCTGGAACTCACCAGCTGGGGACCTTGGGCAAGTCTCTTAACTTTGTTGAGCCTCAGTTTTCCTTAATTACAAGCATTAAAAATAGAGAAGTAAACCCAAGGCTTGGGCTGCTTGGCTCCTAATGTCTCTTCAGCTCTAAGGATCTGTGTTCTGTGCTTCTTTTGTTTTGGATCCAGAGGGTCAGAGCCAACAGTCGTTTTTTGCTGGAGATGTTTTCTGGAAACTCCTGTGTAAAGCCCAGCATATAGCATACACTCAAACTGTGGCTTTATTTATCATCCCTTGCTTTCAGTTTTCAACAGCAAGATTTTCTTTTTTAGGGAGATCTTACCACAAAGGGCATGTCTTTAAAAGTTTATGCTAAATGAATCTATAAATTCAGGAGCATTCTTTAGATGTTTACAACATGCCTCCTAATTAAGAAGTCCAGAAGCAGGTCAGAGTGAGATACTGGAGTTTGCTGATCACCTCCTGCCTCCCTCCCTCTTTTAAACTTCTCTGAAACAACTTTCCTATCCCCTTCTCCCCATTCCCTGCCCCACCTTCCCTCTTCTGTAGAAGCTACAGGAGACTTCAGATTAGGTCACAGGTGTCAATGGATATGGGGAATTTCTGTGGGACACATTTTCTTCTATCTTGAGTGGGTGGCCCTAGGAGATGGATCCCCACTCCAGCAAACTTGCTTTCCCGGGTGCACATTGTTACTTGCCAGTTGCATGAAGAAACAGCCACAAAATAATTCTGTGATGATGGCACAGGAAAAGGGGGGGCAAATATCAAAATAAAGCAGAAATCTTGAAAGGGTACCATCCTCCAGAACTGGGGTGCGCCACCCGAAGACTGAGGGTGTCTTTACTGTCCTTTCCCCCTGCTCTCTTGCACAATCCCCATCAGCCCAGGGCCTCTGTGCTACCTGATTCATTCAAGACAAATGCTCCCACACATTACACCCCTTATAGAGAGCAATAGATGCTCTCCCTGAAAGGTGCCTGACAGGCTGATTGCTGGAGCCTTCTCCTGTGCCCTTCAGGGGAGCCCAGGGCGGGCGTCATGTCTGCATTCTCACCAGGGGTGAGCAGTCAACCCTCCTGTGACCAGTCTTTCTGGGAGAGTTCGTGGGACCTGTTTTCCTGGGTGGAGTTTATTCTGACACCTCTACTTCTGGAGAAACATGTGCTGGTGTCTGTAACAGCCTGTATTCCCTCTAAGAAAGAGACCCTGAGAAGACCAGAGAAGGCCTCCTGACCCCTTTATGCCTTTCCGTCCATACAGCAGGGCCCCAGTCCCTGCCTTTGTCTGTTAACCTGGGTGGGATTTACACTTGCTTTTAGACCTGTCCTGCTGAATGCCTGGAGTGTAGGAAATGGGATCACAACAGGATTCAGTCAAATCCCTTTCCTTCATTCTGCAAGGGATTAAAAATGGGTGGCTTTGTTTTATTTTGCTTTTTAACTGATTAAAAAAGCTGCTTTTCATAAAGCCCAGGGACAAATGTTTATGGTATTCCTGAGAGACTAATTCATATCATAATTGGAGGTCCTGTGCCCTTCCTTCCTTTTAGCATAGCTATTTTAAGCATATTTTGTTGCAATAGGTGTATCAGGAGACAGTCTTATTCTCTCTGGGCTGACTTATTATCTGGTGAAAGCAGTACGTTATCCCATGGCATTTACATGACTCACAAGTCTTTTTTGTCACTATTGAAGATATAATTTACCAAAGACAGGCTGAAATGCCAACTCCTTTCTTTCTCCTTGTACGCGTATCCTACATGTACAAAGCAAGAATCATAACCCTTTCCTGTGCAAAAAATGAATTCTATCCTTGCCCTTCTCACTATGCTCAGATGAATTTGTGCTTTCTTCTACTTAGTTATGGACCCAACTACTTTTGAGCGTTATGGAAAGGAAAAGAGTTATCTTCATAGTGTTGATGAAGATGCTTTGTGCCTCATTGGACAGTGAACCACGCCAGTATCCTGACTTTGTATAGTATTTTGAACATTTACAAGCAATCTCATAAATATTTAGTTCTCACAGCAGGCCTGTGGAGTGGTCAAGGCCATTACAACTGACTTTCATTTATAGATGAAGCTACTGAGTGCTGGGATTTCTGGAGCTAATTAGGGGCAGACTGAAATTAGAAAATAGGTCTCTTGATTCTCAGAAGATAGGGACACACACGTGCGCGTGCGTCTGCGCACACACAGCATTGTGATCTACCTGACAATAATCATTGTACCATTGTACAGAAGAATCTGACTTCCAGTGTAAGTTGCAGAAGGACCTGAAGGGCTAATGAAGCCCTTTCTCATTAGTGGCTCTGTTATATCTGTTTTTGGGACAATAGGTATTTGCTGCTTGGTTGGTTTACTTTTTACCAATGTAAAGTGTCACTGCAGATCAGTGACCTTGCTTGTGATCTGCTGCGTTCCTACAGAGTCAGACCTCAAGGTGTCTTGCATTCTTTAACCAGCTGTAAGCGCCACTAGATGATGCTATTTCAGGACAGGGAGCACTTTCTTTTTACAGAGCCCTTTTCTGGGACTCCTCACAACTCTGTGGATAGTTGGGAAGGTGCTGTGAGGCAGGACTCATAGGCCCTGGTCACCTTTCCTCATTTCAGACTATTGCCACATGGTTTGAACTGGAGAAATGGCTCCATTTTTTGTTTTGTTTTGGGAGCCGGAGGTCTCATTTTGTTACCCAGTCTGGCCTCAAACTCTTGGGCTCAAGCTATCCTCCCACCTCAGCCTCCCAAGGAGCTAGGACTGCAGGTACCTGTCACTGTGCCTCGCTTGAAATGGCTTCAGTTTAAATATGAATTAAGCAGAAGCTGATAGATCCATGTTATGGAGGCATGTAGTGGAATGAAGTGCTGACTCATGATGCATCGCAGGTGACTTCACCTACGCCAAGTGAAAGAAGCCAGTCATGAAAGATCATGTGTCATAATTCTGTTCATATGAAATAATCTAGACTAGGCAAATACATAGAGACAAGACAAGAAGCGGTCTAATGGTCTCCAGGGCTTGGGAGCGGGGGAGGAGAATGGGGAGTGATTGCTGATGAATATGGGGATTTGTGTTGTGATTTTTTGGTTTTGGAATAATGAAAATGTTCTAGAATTAGATGATGATGGTGGTTGCACAACTCTCAATATATTAAAAACCACTGAATTGTATACTTTAATAGGGTATTTTGTGATATGTAAGTTCTCTCTCTCTCTCTCTCTCTATATATATATATGCGTGTATACATATACACACCTACCTATTCACCTATGCAGAGATATATAAACTTATAAAAAGTAGGTATCCTGTCATTCTATTTCCTTATCTATAAAATAATACTAATCATTGCCTCATAGGGCTGTGGGGTTTGAGAAAAAAGAGCTGTGTAAAACCTGTGGTATAATTAGTAGCCAAGTTAGCTCTCATTTCTCTTCTCTTTTCTAGTCACAAACTGTATAATTTATTGCACCTAACAACAGTAGGTAAGGCACAAAATGAGAAGTTGAGTCAGTAAATGTCCTAATGCAAGATCCTGTGCTAGGTTCTTTCCCTTCGTGTTAAATTTTCAGTCTCTTGCCTGGCCACTGGTTGTTGCCATACAGAACTGTGCCTTTGATCATGGAGTGTGATTTGGTTGATGTAAAATCTTCCCAGTACTGGAAAGTGATCCCAAGTTTAAATTCGACATATTGTTTATGATGCATTGGTTGTGACATCTTATTTGCAAGGAATAACTTCTTGCTGATGTTTTGTCCCTTCCATTTGTAACAGATTGGGAATGGACCCAGGCAGGCATAGTGCATTAACATGAAAAATGATTTGAGGAAACTATATCTGATTCTCCTCCAAAGCTACCCCATTTCTTTTCTATTAGCAACAGAGGAAATATGTTGCTAGGGTAATAGACTGTTAAAAAGCAGTAAAGACTTGGTATTTGTGGAGAAATTACTCCATTTCCTGTCAGCACAACCAGCAGGGCTGCCTTATCCAGAAATGACAGTTTGAAAAGAATTTGTATTTATCTTGAGTCAAAAAGATGTTTTGTTTTTCAGTTTTATTTAACTTCAGAGATTTGGCTAAATTGAACTTTTTTTCCTACCTTGTTTGTTTCTTTGACTTTAAATACATGATTTGATTTAGTTCCAGGCTTATAAAAATATGTTAGTTTCTGCTCCAAATCAGTAGTCAGTTTTTAAATATTCTTATAAAAATATTTTCCTTTACAGACTAACATTGTTATAGTTTAATTATGTGGTAAAATGAATTTTGTGGCTTCCCCAGGACCTATTCTCTTTTAAAGGTTATCCCTATTTATCCACTTGGATCTGCCCACCTGGCCAATGGTGGCTGGAGAGACAGACAAATGGCTGTCTACTGCCAGCCCCTGCCTGCCTCCTAGGGTCTCGGGTAAGCCTCTGCCAGGTATTCTAGCTACCTGTTTGTCCTCCAGCAATGCCCTTGAGCTTCCAAGTCCATGAAAACTCCCAGAAAAGGTGGCTTCTCAAGCTACCTCCACTGTCCTGCTCTTGTACTTTGTCTACCTCACTTCTTTTCATGAATGTTTAACTTGGGAGTATGTGTTGAAAAATGGCACCATCCAGAGGTCACTAGGATAGTTCCTATTCTGAGCACAGGTACCTCAGGCTCGGGATTTGATGACAGGTATTCCAGATGAAATGGGAGCATTTGGTCCCTTCAACCTGGCCCATGATGCTGGCCTCATACCTCTCACTGGAAACAAGCTCCCTTCTCCCTTGTTTTACACTCGAATATGCTCACTTCCTGGACCTCCTGCCATCACACCTTGTGGCAAATGTGCCAGTTCCAGCAGATGGACCTGCTTGTGGTTTGCCAGCTAGTCGAGAGGAGTGAGATTAGAGCTGGCACATCCAGGCTGCCAGAAATGAGCTGGTACAATAATTCCTCCCCTATAAGGGAAACTTTGGATACCCTAACATGCTGTTCAGAAGCTATCTTAATGGCTTCATAGCAAAATGGAAAGCTGAAGGTATTTTGGAGACAGATACAGAATCTAGAATCTTGGAATCTTAATGTAGCTTACTGATGAGGTAGGAAGAGAAGAATGGCGAATAGAGAGTACAGATACAGTCAGACACATCAGAGGTGGTTCCTACAGCCACACTTGGAGCCGAGTAATCCTCAGCAGGTTGTTCAGACTTTGAATCTCATCCTCCTCTGCTGTAAAATGGGGATAATAAGGCTTACCTTATAGGCTTACATCAGGTAAAAAAGTGAATCAACTGAAACACACCAGGTCTCAAGAAAAATTTTTTTCCATTTCCTTCATTTATGAAGGTAGAAACAAGTTTTGCAGAAGCACTGTTTGAATGTGCTTAAAACTTCCTGTGTGAAGGAAGGAGGTAGGCTCACTCCTATTTACTCCCTGATGTGAGTATATGTGACAACAGTGTACAAGTTAACAGTTATGTTGACACTTGGATTTGAAAATTCCTGAATTCACTTAACTTTAGACATTCACATGTATCCATACCCATAAATTTAACCTACCGTTGTTTTGCCAAATATTTTCTGTTACTTTTTTACCAGGTATTTACTTGCTGCTCGATAAAGATGTGTTGATGAATAGTTTTCCCATTATGAATTTTGCCATTACTTTTAACCAAAAATATTGAAGAAGAATTACATACTCCTAACTTTTTTACCAATCCACTAAATACCTATTCCTTTTACTCACATGTGAAATAAATGCCCATATGCCTACTCCCTATCTGTTAATGGCTCTCTCATTGAATCCACTGAATGTAATCTGTTGAAGTGTGAAATTAAAGAGTTTACTTGTCTATCGAATCATTCTGTATAATGCCAGGCACGTTTGCCCTGATGGGGCCTTCATTGGTATTCAGAATAAAGCAAAGAGGTCTCTTGGCGCCTGTTCTTTCAGCTCCTTGAACTTCCATGAGTTGCTTTGGAACAAGTTTTAGTCTACTCTTTATCTTCTGTCTACTTTCTTTCACTAAGTTACATCTATGTGTTTGCCCAGAGACCTGTCCATTGGAAAGGCAGCTTGTGGTTGCTCACCAAGGGCTGCCTAACCTGGTAGATTACTTGAACCTCTTGATTCCACAAGGTCATGATATTTGGCCCTTTTCATCTGGAAACTCACAAATTTGGAAATTTGCCTGGTATGCTTGAAGTCATAGAGGTGGTTAAATAAGTGAAACCCAGATGAGGAACTGATAATTCAAATATGGGCAAGTAGGGAAAGGGTGAAGATTGTTGGAGAGTGAGCACAGTTCTAATGCTTGAGTTACTTCTAGCCATGTGGCTGGGACCCTAATTAAGTCTCCCTGTTTTCTTCATAAGGTACAATTTCTTTAATCGTCTGACAAACATTTAGCAGCCTGCTAATGTCCCAAACAGGAGGTGCTGGGATTATAAAGGTTACAAGTACCATCCCTGACTTCCAAAGCCTTAGAATTCAAGGCTGGGGTTCTAAAACCACTGTACCTAAGAACCACCTGGAAGTCTTGTGCAAAGCGCGGGTTTTCAGTACAGCATAGTATGTACTTTCAGTACAGCCATCTTGGTTAACAATAGCACATTGTACACTTATAAATTTAACAGGGTAAATCTCATGTTGTTTTTACCACAAAAAAAAGTTATTTGTGGTTTTAAAATATTAAAGTATGGATTCTCAGACTTCACCCCAGAGATTCCAATTCAGGGGGTCCGTGATGGGCCTGGGGAATCTGGATGGTAACATGCCATCCTGCTCTGGGGAATTCTGGAGCAGAGAGGCCCACAGATGCTAGTTTGAGATTCTGGCCCCAGAAGGGTATTAGGCACATTAATAGAGACTTTTGACTCCTGGAAAGAAAGACACACTAGATAGTTAACACCTCTATAATTATTATAATTTACAATCATTTGCTGCTGCTTCATTTTAGAAGCAATGTTTTGTTGCTGAAACCCTCACATTTCTTCAACAGTGTTCAGGATTGCTTCCAAAACAGCTTAGAGAAATTCCACACATACATAAAAGGGTCTTTGGATTAGCTGATCTTTAGGTGCAAATAATCTCCATGTAAATTTCCCTAAATCGTCTTAGTCTTGTTGAAAATGACCATAATTGTTACAGAATCTCACCCTAGACTTAAGAAAGGCTGTCTAAAAAGAAGCTGTTACCAGAATACAAGGTCTGGCTCCTTCTCTCTGTTCACACACACAAGGAGCCTGTCACTTCACTTTCTGTCACCACTTCATCTGAGATGTCTGCAGGATGGTTTAGTTGAAAACAAATTAATGTGCATAAAATGCCTGGAACAGAGTAGGTATCCTTTTTTTTTCCTGCAATGAAAGCGCACAATGCAAGATGTGTATGAATCTAGGAAACATGACAAGCAAGTCATTCTCTTAAAATCCACAACCCCCCACAAAATGCTCCAGGATAATGCAAAAGATCAAAGTAATAAGTGGAATAAATGGAAATCAATAGACTAAGTTTCACTAAACTTCTACATGTGCCCCAAAAGGACTTGCAAGAGGTTGCTGGCTGTTTGAAAGCTGTGCTCGGCTGTACACTTTCAATCATCTCAAATCCAACAAAGAAACTTAAAAAGCTTAAGAATATGGTTCCAGCGCAAGCCTCTGCCTCAGAGCCAATTACTGTCAGATTTATGACGTAGATAATTGCCAGCCGATGTGAAGAAGTGGTACTTTCCCCACCTGAGTTAGCAAAAAGAATATCCACACCCCTCCTCTTTTGGAAACATGGTCTGGCCCGGTGTGGTTGCCGTGTGTTTAACTAGTAAGTGGAGCGAGGAGAGGAGGTGTTGGAGAGAGTGCCTGCCACTGCTCACTGTCCTTATTTCCGGTGTGTGTCTCAGGAGAGATGCAGGCTGCTGCCTCAGCCTAGCTTCCCAGGGAAGCCTGGTATGTAACCCAGGCAAGCTGGAGCCTCGGTCTGCCTGGCTGAGGTCTACCCTTTACGAAGCCTCTTCGCAGAGGAGTCCTAAGCTAAGTACCGCTTAGGGACAGAATTGCAAGCAGAGGAGCCCTGGCATAAGGTAAAGCAGGCTTTGCAAAGGAGCCCTTTGCTTTGCAAGGCACATGTGAAATCTCTGGCTTCCTGAGTGGTCAGAGGCCCCTAGGGTCTTCTAGATGTGGTCATATGGGTGCTGGTGACAGAGACTTCTTATATTGCCCTGAAATAGATTTATTGAAACTTGTTTTTCTGATAATGCAGAAGCTTTAGTTTTTCATGGATACAGTACTAAAGAGAAGGCAAGGCAGGTTATTTTTACTAAGAAGGGTAGAGAATTGACTTTTAAACCAGGTTTATGTTTTTCAGAGCATTGCTCCAAAGACTGAAAAGGAAGTGGTTTGCACATGTTTAGCTTGCTTTGTTTTGCCTGTAGTTTGTAAAGCACTGTGGAATTTACTTTTTTGCAGTACTGGGGATGGAGCCCAGTGTCTTTGCACCAAGCTGCATCCCCAGCCCTTTTTATCTTTCATTTTGAAACAGGTCTCACTAAGTTTCTCAGGCTGGGTTTAAATTTGCAGCCCTCCACTTCAGCCCCCCAGAGTGCTGGGATTATAGGCATGTGCCACCACACCCGTCTAGAAATTGACTTTTGAGATGAAAAGACTTTGAAGTCATTTTGAGAGACTTGGTAGTAAAGATGGCATGGGATAGTCAATAGATTTATCTGTTACTAAAAATGTACAAGGATCTTTTTCTTCTTGGTTTCTAGAAAATAAAAATTCCCTAATGAAAACAAGGACGCAAACTGCGTATAATTCACATTTGGATACAGCTACAATTTGAAAGAGGTTGACTATGGCCTTTTACTACCGTTGGGTTTGCAATGAACGAAATCTGAGCATTCTGACTTTCATAATGCAAAAATTTTCAAAAAACCTAGTGATTAATTAAACCATGCTCTAAAGTTTATTTTTTGGGAAAAGAAGTTTTAAAGTGAACTAGACCGGCACTAAAGAAATAAGAAAATTATCCCAGCTGTGACAGAAATAGACACAATTTGGGAAAGGAAAAAAAGACTGAGTTTGCCTAAACCCAGCCTGAATATGGGCCTGTAGCAGCTTCATCTATCACTTAACTGAGATTGGAGATTTAAAAGAAACCTGAGCCTGCTTTCTCTGAAGGTCACAGAGGAATGGTAAGAGGATGTGAAGTTATTTAAATTATCCAAGCAGGTTCTGATACGTAAGTGAAAACTAATTAAAATATAACTTGCCATTCTATACTGGATCAAAAGGCTTATTGAGTCAGGATGTGCTTATAGAGTGGGTGAGTTTACCTTGGCTCGTTGGTGTGAATTACTTTTTGAGAAGGCTTTTTAAGACTTTGCTGCCTTGCAAGCCTCCTCTTCTAGCGCTTTGAATGAGAGTTGTGGTCAGATGTTTTCAAGTGGGTTGTGCAGGCATTTCACGGGTCAGTGAGTTTAGCCTTTGACGGGGGCATCTCAGACAGGGGGAGGGGATATCACATCAGGAGAGCAGGGGCTGTGGGTTCCCACCACCAAAACCCTGGCTTATCCAAAAGGATAAAGCAGTCAGAGCTCCGCAGTTCTTGCTCTCTGACTCCAAAGAGATGTAAGTCCTGTTAAAGATTTTGCCTCCTGCAGGGTTTCTCATCCCCAGCACTGATGACATCTTGGATGTAGTCATTCTTTATTGTGGGGGACTGTCCTGTAGAATGTTTATCAGCATCCTTGATCGCTGCCTGCTAGATAAACAGAAGCACTCCCTCCCCAGCTGCAAAAACTGAAAATATCTCCTCTTCAACCTGATGTTCCCAGCAGGGCAGAATGGCCTCTGGTTAAGAGTCACTATTCTAGAGAATCCACTTTTGAGGCAGCCTGCTGAAGGTCAGGAGGAGAGGGCTGGGAGAGGCAGCTGGACCCCAGAGGAGCCGTGCAGCGGTTTAAGAAGAGTAACAGGAAAGTTATTTTGGCCTGACCCTTTGCTTTTTGTTTTCCTTTTGTTTGCAATCGCATCTTGGGGACGCAGGGCAGGGCAGTTCAAGGACTGTTGTGAATGTAAGTTCTTATGTTCCTTTACCCTCAAGGGCCCTGTAGGCCTGATTTTATACAGGGCTATGGTTGGACAGCAGTAAAGTTTCTCATCTAGACTAAATGCGTCCTGGCTATATCCCATTTTAAAAAGATCCATTTTGCAAAGCAAATAATTACCCATAACTTACTCATTCTGCAAATACAGGTTGTTTCTGTTAGGTAAGTGTGGAATGAATTTGGACACACCTATTTGTGGTTTTTTTTTCCTTCTGATATTTGCTGATAAAAGTTTTCACTTTTTTATTTTTCTTCTTATTTCCCCCACCTCTGCCCCAGTGGGTTTCAAATACTTCAGGTCTTCTTGTGAATTGGATTTTGTTGTTTGTCAATGAAGTAGACTGTGCGTTGCCTTTCACCAGTACACAGATAACAGTGAAGTCAATGACTGGATTTTTTTTTCCCTTTTAAAAATTTTCTTCCACCTTTGGCATATGTTACTATTTCTTTGCTCTCAAAGGTTTACAAATTACAAAAGGAAGGAATTATAGAAAACAAATACTGATTCAAAACATCTGAAACAGGCCATCTTGCATAGTTCTACTTTACTTTTTTTGATGGTCCCCATTTCACTAATAGCTATAAATTTCATACTTATACATTTGTAGTCTCATAAAAAAGTTGTGTATGTCACTTTTTCATGGTACCTAAGAACATAGTATGTTGTTGTGCTTTTGATTGCAAAGCACATCTTGTGTTTACCTCCAAATGGAGGGACCAATGTGTCAAACACCATGCATTCTCTTAGAAACATTTCTTCAATATTAAACTGTACTCTTTCATTCACTAGATCTCAGACATATGAGTGCAGGGAATGTTAGTATTTTTGGTCTTTTTGCCCCCAGGATGTCACATAGTGCTTGCATGTACTGTTTGCTCAGTAGTTGATGAATAAATAAATGAATGTCAGTGATTCTCAGAGAAAGACCACCAGGAACCTGTTCTGCAAGAAACTCACTTATCTTAAATAAATTGCCTTCTCTTAAAAAAAAAAAAAAGAAGAAGAAGAAGAAACTTACTTATTTGTGTCAGGGCAGAACAGTGTGAGTGTTATCTTTCCTCGCTGCCACAGCTAGTACTTCTATAACAAAAGACAGGTTGGTAAGAGAAAAGCATCATAAATGTGTTTAATCAAAAGATACAAAGGCCCTCAAAATGAGGCCCCAAAGACCCAGGGGAAGCTTTCTGTGTCTATGCCTTGGTTTGGTAAGAATGGACAGTCTTAGAGAAACACGAGTGGACAAACGGGCCTAAGCTAATGGAAACAGACTGCAGGAGCTCCCAGCAAATCCCGTGTATTTGGATTCTTCTTTGTGTGACATTCCTTCCTCCTGTGCATGGAACAAGCCCCCCTGGAACCCACTATCAGACAAAATAGGTCAGAGAATTTCTTTATGGCTGGCTTCTACACAAAAGGGCAGGGGAAGATTAGAGTAATATTTCTCAGTTTTATGGCTTGCTTGGGGGAAAAGAAGTACTAATTTCTATAACTCACTTTGGGAGAGGAGAAAAGGGTGACAGGAGGGCAGGAGAGGGTCAGAGAGACTTCAGTTCCGAGCCCTTCCAGGACCCTTCAGTTTAAAGTATTCAGGATGCCCAAAGTGCCATATTATATGGCGTTGTTTTCTGAGCCCCATCATCTGTACCCTGTGTCCTGTCCATGTCATCTATCCTGTATTTTTTCCGAAAAGGACAAATCCAGTCCCCATCCCAGCAAGTTTTAATGTTTGAGGGACTGCTAGTAAATTATTTTGTAGATGCAGGAAAAGGGGGTCTGTGGGTCGTAGAATTTGGGAGGGAGGAAAGCTTTATGCATTTTTCTTCATCAAATTTCTGCTGTTCTTTAAAGCCGCACAGGCTGGCACTGCCTCCTGATTTCAGTAAGGTAAAGAGCATACGGCCGTGGGACCTGACCCAATGGGAAAGTGTTCACAATCTCCTTACTTTTATTTATTTATTTATTTATTTTTTACTTTTTTTTTTTTTT